>OX101787.1:48120578-48280761 GCA_944452715.1 Ophion slaviceki | reverse complement strand
TCATCCATCCATCCATCCATCCATCCATCCATCCATCCATCCATCCATCCATCCATCCATCCATCCATCCATCCATCCATCCATCCATCATCCATCCATCCATCCATCCATCCATCCATCCATCCATCCATCCATCCATCCATCCATCCATCCATCCATCCATCCATCCATCCATCCATCCATCCATCCATCCATCCATCCATCCATCCATCCATCCATCCATCCATCCATCCATCCATCCATCCATCCATCCATCCATCCATCCATCCATCCATCCATCCATCCATCCATCCATCCATCCATCCATCCATCCATCCATCCATCCATCCATCCATCCATCCATCCATCCATCCATCCATCCATCCATCCATCCATCCATCCATCCATCCATCCATCCATCCATCCATCCATCCATCCATCCATCCATCCATCCATCCATCCATCCATCCATCCATCCATCCATCCATCCAAATTTCCATTACTCATCACATTTGTAATGTAAACAATTTCCGTTATTCATTACATTGGATTTTGTAATTTAAACAAATTCCATTACTCATTACATTATATTTTGTATTGTAAAAAAAAATCCATTACTCATTACATTGGACTTTGTAATGTAAAAAATGTCCATTGCCCCTTACAAGGTAATGTGTAATGAATTTTTTTTTTCATTACATATTACATTGCATTTTGTAATGAAAATATTTCACATTACAAAATGTAATGTAATGAGTAATGGAAATTTTTTACATTACAAATTCAAATGTAATGAGTAATGGAATTTTTTTACAATACAAAATATAATGTAATGAGTAATGGAAATTTTTTACATTACAAAATCAAATGTAATGAGTAACGGAAATGTTTTACATTACAAAATCAAATGTAATGAGTAACGGAAATTTTTTACATTACAAAATATAATGTAATGGGTAATGGAATTTTTTTACATTACTTAATGAAATGTAATGGGTAATGAAATATTTTTTCATTACTTTTTAAAAAAGTAATGAATAATGCATTACTTTTTCATTACAAATTTCGCAACCCTGATTCAGAGTACGAGGTGGTCCGCGCTACTCTGATGAAAGGTGGAGAGTCAAGAAGTATCTTACTCTTTCGTTGATTTTGAGTTTGGAGTCTTGTATTTTCGTGTTAGAAATCTTCCTCCTTACTGAAGAATTGTTACAAAATCGGGTCTTTTATACCCGACAATTTGGGCGTGGTTGAAGAAAGGTCCTCCGTGATTGGTGGAGATTTCCGTCTCCCACCCTGTACATTTTCATCTTACATCTACAAACGGGAAGGAACTTCTTATGCTAGAGGGTCACATATCCCCTCCGGACTTGGTTCTTATCTTTCTTATTCCTTGGTGCTGGTACTGGGCCCTACACCAAGGGTGGGGTTTGAGTCTACGCGTACGTGTTGACGCGACGACGTAACACACAACACACGGCGTTAGCGCACGAGTATAAGTAATTTCGGTATTTTCATTAATTCTGCACCGCAGCTTAAACTCCAAACGTCAAAATAGTTGGGATCAGCGTCGAGGTGCTTAAGTACGCCGTGCGGGCCTCGCTCCTGCGCAATAAGAATATTGTCAGTGACCTACTAGCGCCACGGGAAAAGTAGAATTAAATAAAGCGGTCAAAAAGCGAAGCATTTTATATACGGTAAAGGATAGGAGGTGGCGGCCCCCTGGTCGTGACTCGACGCGCCCTAAGAGCCGGGAGTAGAGAGAGAGGGAACGCTTCGCGACCAATAGCGGCGCAAGCGAGAGCGCGTCGCGACTCGGCTCGCTCTAAGCGAAAGTACTAGAGAAGAGGCGGAAAATCGTTATCGACCAGCGATAAACGATCGCGCGCGATAGTAATTACCCCGCGAGTCATTGAATATTTTACCGACGGAGAAAATGTTGCGAGAAATCCGACAAAAGAAACGATACACTACACTTACTCAAAGCGTTTTTTTTACATTGTATCAAGCCAAATATAAACAGAATAAATTGTTTTTTATTCAAAAATACCAAAAAAAAACACCTGAGTCGCCCATTTTGGCACCCGAACAGGGACTCGATCAAAAGAAAGAAAGATAAGTAAAAAGGTGTTAAGGGGGTCGTCCAGTGGGTCAGATCAGAAGAAGAGAAAACGGCCTTTCATGACTTCTTTGAAGAAGAGGAAGGTATACTCTATGGTCCAGGCATAGCAGATTGATGGTGAGACCATTTTTTTATTATGAATTATATACAACTTTCAAACGCGTTTTTCTCAAAACACGATTTTTTCAAACGGCTGCCATGATATCTCAAAAACTATTTGATTGATTCTGCTCAAATTTATACAGCATCTTTAGTACATATATATAACTACAAGTTGAACTAAAATAATTAAGATTGCTTCGTTAGTTTTCTTTTTACCAGCTCTATAGACCCAAAAAAAAAACGAAAAATTGAATTTTTTTCTAAAGCGTAAAAAAAAATTGGAATTGTAACTTTATTTTAGTTCCATATAGAACCTCAAGTCTCACGATTAAAATTGCGTTTGGTTTTTTGATTTCAGATAAGCAGAACGGCCGGAATCATGGCAGCAGTGGAGCACCTCTTTTTATATATGTGTTCCTATTGGGTGGTGTATCTCTGACTTTATTCTATATAATGACTTTAAAAAATTCGCGAAGTTTGTTTAAATGTTAATCAAAATTATATACAATTTATCAATTATTTTATATTTATGATTTGTCAAAAAGAAATTCTCCAAAAAAGCATTAAAAAACGGCCTTCACACTAGACGACCCCGTTAATAACAAAATGGCTCAGCAAAACGATGAAACTTCTCTTCATTGGGAATCAACAACAGCGGATGGGCTTGAAGAAGCCCAGCAACGTGATCGACAAAATATTGGGCGATCGTCGTCGATAGAACCCAGACTTGAAATGGCGAATGAAGAAACATCCAACGTTAGTCAAAATACTGTTGACACTGATAGGATGTGCACTGAGGTTAACAAAACGATAAAAGCAATGAAGGGAACGCTTCACCACCAAGGTGGAAATTAAGCAGCAGAATGACCAATGCATCGTGAGGTGGCGTCAATTGCAAGAGGAAGTCAACAAAAAGATGGCGAATGAAATAAACAAAATCGGAGAACGGAATGAACGAAAACTCGCGATTGCTCAAAAACTAATAGAGCAAAGCCACGATCAAATACGGAAGAAAAACACTGAGAAAACTGAGGACTTCGAAACTCGGATGGAAGCCGTTAGATGGAAGCCATTAGAAATCCCAGCTCCTTAATTCATCACATAACGTGGGACAAATCGTCACAGACCATTCCAAAAGCGACAGACCAAAACTTAATGTGAGTTAGGCATACGCGGCGAAGCAAAAACCACCGATGTATAATGGCGACAGCAGAGAAGGACCAATGCGCTTCCTAAAAGACTTTAAAGAATTTTGGCGAATCACCGGAAATAGCGATCTTCATTATCTCATCAGCCAGTGACTTCGAGACACTGCCAAGGATTGGTGAAGAATCGTCGAGGACAGAGTCCAGTCGATCGAAGACTTCGAAGAGAAATTCCGGGCGCGTTACTGAAGCCAGGAAATCCAGGACAAAATTCGCAGAAATCTTGAATTCAGGGCTTACAAATGGGACGAACACCGTATGACCCGAACGGAATATGCCACCCACATATTTGGAAACGCCAAGGATTTAAGTGAGGGGCCGGCAGAGGAACAGATAATACGAAAATTGGTCAATCACTTTGATGAATCCATAAGGATGGCAGTACGCGTCAGCGGGATAAAAAACATCGATACTTTCATCGAGTTGTTAGAAAGTATGGACGGGACGGGACCACTAAATGCCAAAAGATTCGGGACATTCCGGAGACCGCGTCCAATGGGGCCTAACCAGCCATGGCGACCTGAGTTCCCAGGTTATCAGGGGCCATCCCCACCAACCCAGGGCCAACCATGGAGAAGGGGATTTGTAACTAGCAACGCAACACCAGCCCCGTTCGGAAGGCCGCAGCAATGGCAATCAGGATATGGGAGTGGTAGACTCTTTCCGAACCCCAGCGCACTGGCATGGAACCCAAGTCAGCCAGGGGGACCAGCAACTGCGAATACGTCGTCCAGAGGGCAACAGGAGACACATACATCCGAGACGCAAAATGGACACCCCGCCGGACAGAAACAGGACCAGAGAAAGTACTAAAGGTTACGCCCGAATCGATGGCAATCACCACGATAGGAATCATCATGACGGGCAACGGATGACGAGGAAGTCCAGGAAGCCATGGAGGAGGTCAGGCAAAGAATGAAGAGAAATCAGAAGAAAAAAGAACGAAGAAAGAAGAAACAAAACCAGACGGAAGAGCAGAACGCAAGCCAAGTGGGAATGATCGAGATTCTGGAAAATAAACAAGTACGGGCCCTGAACGAACAAACAACATAAAAAATAACGGGGCAACATGTACCCAAGTCTGAACCTGGCAACCAAGATCGAGATGAGAAAATCACCGCCAGGAACAGCACTAGGGAAGAATTCGAAAGTGAAAAAGGAGGAAAAGAAAATAAAAGGCCTAGGGACAAATATATACGAGCGTCCAAGGGACTTCCTTATGGAGAATTCAGAGCAAGCAAAAAGGATACGTCCGCGATGGTCGACGCTACCGATCAACTTAGAAGGAACCACAGTAGAGATTCTTATCGAAGGTGGAAGCGAAGTAAGATGTGTACCGGAGGAGTCTTTCAACAATAAAAGGAGGATTTACGGACTGCCCCAGGATACCGGTAAAAGCACCGAGGTTATCGGAGCATTCGGGTGCAAATCTGGGAGAATCAAGCAGCAGATTATGGTAGAGGCAGAACTTGACCAAGCCAGAGGAAGACTAGAAATGCCGAGCATACCAAACATGAGCAGAAATGCCATTTTGGGTATAGATGGATTGTTCGAGCCGCAGGTGGAGGTAGACGCTGGTAATGGAGTCATCGAGGTAAAAAACGAGATACTCGCCGAACTAGAAGAAAGGAGATAGATCTGGCAACGATAACAACCCAACGAACGACCACCCATTCATATTTCCACGATAGAAAACAGGACAGAAGACGAGCTTACCCAGTAAGAAATAAGCCAGAAGCTACAGGAATGTCCTAATTTACAAGAATATATTAGAGATAATTTTGAAGTCCTCATACAGAATTACATCTTCAGTTGAAGACCCGGCCGGATGCACGCATACACGCATAAACTGGTTCTCAAGAATCCCGAACCATACATGCACCGCTCATATCCGGTACCAATCCAGTATGGGGAAAAAGTATAGGAGGAAATCGTAAGGATGCTAGAACAGGGTATAATTGAACGAGCAAAAAGCCGCTTCATTAACCCACTCGTTACCGTAGTAAAAAAGGATCAATTCGACTGTGTAGACGCTTGGCAGTTGAATCCATTTTTAGTCGAGGATCATGACACAGCGCCACCAACCGAAGAAATCTTTCAACGGTGTGGAGAGGCCCAGGTGATGTCAAGCCTTTTGGTGACGAGCAGCTTTTGGCACATTCCGTTAGCGATGGAATCAAGACACTATACGGCGTTTCAGCATGAGGGCAAGTGTTACTAATGCACGGTAACACCTTGCGGGCTTAAAACAAGCACAGCAAGTCCGGGCTTAAAACAAGCACAATAAGAGGACTGGATATTGTCCTAGAGGATCTGGGAGGCTCGGTCATCAACTTCGTCGACTATTAAAACAGTTATCAAAAAATGAGAGCCAACATCTGGCACGTCTACACCAGCTGTTCGAGCGAATCAGCGCGAACAACATGACTTTGAATTTCAGAAAGTTAAAATTCTTCCAACAAGAGGTAGCATTTTTGGGACACCTACTGACGTCGCCGGAATAAAACCGCATCCAGAGAAGATTAAATCAACCAAGAAGTACCCACGACCACGAAACATAAAACAGCTCCGAGGATTTTTGGGGCTGGTCAATTTTTACAGCAAATTCTCAGAACGACATGCAAAGGAAACGATACCCCTCCTTGGACTACTCAAAAAGAAACAAGAATGGAAATGGGGCGAGGAAGAGGAAAGAGCCTTTGTAAAAATAAAGCAGCTGTTTATAGAAACAGTAATTCTGAAACATGCAGAACGTCCCGGAAGTACACTCACCAGTGACGCAAGCGATTATGCGATCGGAGCCGTCCTAAGCCAAATGGACAGCGATGGCTCAGTGGGGGTAATTTCGTTTGCAAGCCGAACATTTAAAGAAGCAGAGATAAGATATACCACAATGGAAAAAGAGATGCTCCCGATTGTCCGGGCGTTGCAAAAATTCCGAACGTACTTACTCAGCGCGAAGATAAGGATCCTCACACACCACAAGGCATTGGCTTTCCTGAAAACATGCCGATTCGTCGGCGTCCGAATGCTGAGATGGGCGCTACTGGTTCAAGACTACGACATCAAAATCGAACATTGCCCAGGAAAAGGCAATGAAGTGGCCGATGCACTCAGCAGGTCATGTGGCGGCATAGCAAACGAAGAAAAGAGGACGCCCGGGAAGGTCATTCTCGCCGCATTACTAGCCCGGACACCAACGAAAGACGTAAAACAACAGTTGAAAAGGATCGGAGAAATTCAAAGAGATCAGGAGAATTTTCGAGCAAAATGGGCCATCTGCAAGGAGGATAGCATGCAACAGGAAGACAAGAAGAAATATCGATTCAATGAGGAATGTCTTCAGAAGTACGACAGAACAGGCAGATGGAAGGTCATACGGCCAGAAGAATTAGTCAATATCTTCATTAACGCGGTCCTCTAGTTTCTCGGCTGTGTTTTACGGCTTTTACAATAATTTTTTATGGGAAAGCATCGAAATAATCAATCTCATTGTTTTTGCATAATCTTTATTAACATTTAAATAAGCTTTACGAATTTTTTGAAGTCAAAATATATAATAGAATAAACGTTATAGTGGCCGACAGGAAGACATCAAGTAAAAGAGAGAGAGAAAACATCAAAAAACCAAACGGCATTTTAATCTTCATATTTAAGACTAGCGATTGAACTAGAGTGAATTCTAAATTACAAAAATTGACTTTTTTATACACTTGTGAAAATTACATTCTATTTTTTACTCATTTTTTCTTAAGTTTTTCGCTCGTACAAAAAAAACTATGGAAGCAATCATGATAATCCTAGTTCAATCGCTGGCTTATAACATATTAAAGATGCTGTATAAATTTGAACAAGATCGGTGCAGTAGTTTCTGAAATATCGTGGTCACCGTTTCGAAAAATGGTGGTTCGAGAAAAACGCGTTTGAAAGTTCGCGCATGTGATTTATACTAAAAATTTCATCTCACCGTCAATCTGCTATGCCTGGACCATACAATAGGCCTTCCTCTTCTTCTTGGAAGTCACGCAGAGCTGCTCCGTCTTCCCTTTTCGCGATTCGGGCCTGTTTTACAACATCACTCGTGCGCCTTTCTGAACGGTCGATCCGAGAGCTATCACGCTGTTGGACATATCCTTTAGCTTGTGGGCCGATTTTCACTCCCATGGTTTCCAAGGTCTTCAGGATAGATTTGAATCCTTCGTTGAAGATTATGACAGCGAGAAACGTGGCGATTTCAACCACTTTTGGCCCAGAATGGAGGTGCTTCGGAGCAAAAGTCCAGATTAACGAATTGAGCGACTCGTTATTATTTTGAATTTCCGCTCCCAGGCGGAAACTCAATCTGCTTAACAATTCTTCTTTGGATAAATCCTCATAAATTGGCTTTATAACTTTTTGAACTGCTTCAGAAAGAGGCGGTTTATTGTGTTTGAATTGCTCAGCCTCTCCGAGATTCCTCTCTGTGGATTGCTATCTGTGGAAATCTTGTGAAAGAATGTTGCCCAAATTTCCTTTCTCATTTCCTCGATAGAATCTGGATGTCTCCGAATAGCTAATCCATAATACGTTGCCATCTCACCAATCAATTTATCAGTGAGTTTTCCTGCACCTTTCCCACCAATGCCTTTATTAGATTTTTTTGCATTTCGGAGCCGAGTCCCCATCCTCTTTTCAACGTGTCCAACACACTCTTTTTTTACAACAACATCTTCTCCATATGGTTCTGCCTTCAAAATACCGTTGAATGTCTTGCTATCACCATCTCCTATGTATGTCGTATATCGAACTTGATGTTTATCTACTGAACGAGAAAACATTTTCACAACTGCATCTATTTCCATCTTCCCAGAACTTCCAGTATGATTTCGAGTACAATTTTCTTCATGATCAGCGAGCCATCCTGCATATCCAACTGGATCACTATTTTTTTATTTTTCCATAAATTGCATCCAGCACAAAAACTACTCATTACACACGCATCAACCACTTTACCGGTGTACTTGGTAATTAAAGTTGAAACTCCGAATAAATATGAAAATCTTTTTTTCCATGTGCCATCTCCAGATACGGTGAATTCATTTTCTGCTTTTCCTTGTTCTTCAAGGACTTCCTTTTCTTGATTAACCGCAATCGACAACACTGTATCAAAAACGGCCGAAGAAGCTGAGTGAATATTTTCTAATATGGAATAGTACGTGTTCAAAGCAAAACCTTGTCCCATATCCATCAGTCCACAGAAAATTCTATAGCCTTCATAACCGACTCCCAACAAACGCATCACGAAAACTAAGCGACGATTTATTTCGTAGGCTTTACCGATTTTGGGGCACGAATCTATTTCTTTTTCTTTCTCACACTTGCACGCCATAGAAATTTTAAAGCCCATCGTATATCACGACCTCGTATATCACGTTGATGGAAAGTCACCGTACTTTTGCACTCTTTACAAATAACAGTCGAAGAAATGGTTGAAAATACACTCACAAAATTCAAAATATAATACAAAACAGTCTGTTCAACGTTCACTTCAAAATTTTATTTTGACGAAGTTTCTTCGCTGACGCCGATGTAAACGACTTGTCTTGTTCAAAAGTGTGTCGGTTGCCTGCGAATTTTCGCTTTTTAGGTCGATCGTAACGAGCCGGGGCGTCTCTACTTCCTTTCTTTAACATTTTGAAAATTATTTTCAAAAAATCAGCTACGTGTGACTCGCAAGAGAAAATATAGTACGCTTCGCAACTGCCACAGCAAAACTGAACTAACCGACGCTTCACGGCGTCTTAGTCAATATTCGAAAGCGTCTGTCAACGGTCTCGGCTCCTCTTTACTCGGGCCTAATTCACAAAAGGTTCAGGTAGCAGTTAGATTTAGGGATATCAATACAATGGTCAGCGCCACTCGGCTTTCGGAGCAGCCCGGCGCGCGCTCCGTATACCTGCTCCGTTCCAGGCCCATAACTTGTGAACCACTTCGAATATCGAAAAATCCTTTGGCACACATTTTCTACACATGTTGTAGATGTGATTTATGAAAAACAATCGATTTTTTCGACTCGAGAAACTAGAGGACCGCCTTAAGGAATGCCATGAAATATATGGCTATCAAGGAGCTAAAAAATTTTTCCATCTGGTCAACGAAGACTTCACCTGCCCACGACCTGCAAAACGAGTACGGCAAGTGATAGCGACATGTGTCATCCGCCAAATGGTAAAGGTAGCGGTCCAAACGAGCTATGCCAAGATGCAGACTATCATACCGGACGGCCTAAACGATTTGGTCTCAATAGACTTCTATGGACCATTACCGAAGTCAGTAGGGCGAGTAGAACATATCCTCGTAACAATTGATGTTTTCACAAAATTTGTCAAACTTTATCCGCTAAAAAAGGTGAACACGACAGCAACCATCAACCGAATATTTAAGGACTATATTCCAAAATACGGGAAACCTAGACGATTCCCATTCGACGACGGGACGCAATTCACTTCTAAAATTTGGTTAAAACATTTGGAGAGAGAGGTTATACAGGGAGTGTTCTCCTCTATTCGATGCCCACAAGGAAACATGGTCGAACGGGTCAATTGAGAACTTGGTTGATTTTTTAGAGACTTCCTGACGTGCAATGACCTAGATCACCCAGTGAACTATAAGTGATGCCTATACTACAAGTTCACATACAATACAAGCTCATAAAGTGACAGACATTGGACAACAACAACTCATCGAAAGAATTTAAGCGATACACCCGAAAGTCCCATAGGAATTATCCTTTGCGCAAGGTACTGCACCATAGACAGCGACAGTAGCAACACAGAGATTCGCTACGCAGTAGCTATTGCAATAACACAGATCACCCAGTGAACTATAAGTGATGCCTATACTACAAGTTCCTATAGAAATGGTCATAAAGTGACAGACATTGGAGAACGACAACTCATCGAAAGAATTGAAGCGATACACCCGAAAGTCACATCGGAAATATCCTTGGCATAAGCTATGGCACCACCCGCAGTGACAGTAGCAATACAGAGATTCGCTACGCAGTAGCAAGCATCATCCGCAGCATCACGCGACTCACACCGCTGCCATGATCCATCATTTTACATTTTTAATTTATTAAAATAATATCAAGATTAAAGATGCTGATAACAACAGTCCAAAGTCTACAATCGAAGTACTACTGAGATGAGTTTAATTTTACGCACAATATCAAAAAACTGTATGGCACCGCGCGAGGTACTGCTGTTAATTCTCTCCTCGTAAAGTTTTTTCATAACTGAATTTTTTTTTTATAATTGAAAATATTTGTTACCCCTTTTATCGGTAAATTAGTTTGATTATTGATTACATTTGTTATAAGAATCATAATAACGCAAAAAAAACAGTAATAATTCCTAAAAGCTATTATCGTTAATATGTTTATTAATGGTTGATGGTTTTTTGTAACTATCCAAAAATGCATTATGAAAATTATTTACAAAGTCATAATACATTTTTCATAATTAAAAAAATGCAAGAACTTTGTAAAAATTGTCATACCAATTATTGCATTAAACTAATTAAACGAACTAGATCGCAAACAAACAATCTTAGTGCACGATAGTGTTTTTTTTTACAAGCTTCAACAATTAGCCGCCATGACAGTCAGTTTCACCCTGGCCACTGGCTGTATTACTATATTTCTGATACACTACGGACACGGACGACGCCTACAGGCCATATTTAACACCACGCTCTTGGGTCAAATTTACGGACGTTTTTTATACCGTCAGACCATACGAAGATTGAACTCCGTCCCTATAGTCTCTTTGTTTCCTACGTTCACACCAGGGGTCTGGCACCTCTTATCCCTTACCATACATAAAATGCTACGTTTTTTGACCACTGTATTTAGTTTTACCTCTCCCCGTGGCGGTAGTAGGTCACTAACAATGTTCTTATTGCGCAGGCGCGTGGCCCTCAAGGCGTACTTAACCATCCCGACGCGGAATACGAGTATTTCGACGTTTGGAGTTTAAGTCACGGTGCGGAATTGATAAAATTACCGAAATTACTTATACTCGTGCGCTAATACCGTGTGTTGTGCACTGTTGTACCTGAGGGTATTCGCGTAATCCTGAAACGGTGCATTTTTCACCGTACCAGCCGATCCTTGCATTCGAAGACTATGGAATGTCTTTGAATTATATGTGTGCGTGTGTGTATATAACAGGGAGCTGGCATCTTTCAGAATTTTTGCTATGCTAAATATCCACTGTTTGTAGTGTCCTACCCTGCCACTCGTAGCGCTAGTTGTTCTCGAACAATCCTGATGCGCGCGCAGAGGCTATGTATATATACACACACATACACATATAATTCGAGGACTTTCCATAGCTTCGAATGCGAGGATCGGCTAGTACGGTGAAATATGCACCTTTTGCGGATTACGGGGTCACGAACCCGAGTATAAGTATGAGAGTATAACCACGAGTATAAGTAATTTCGGTAGTTTCATCAATCCCGCACCGCGGCTTAAATTCCACACGTCAAAATATCCGTATTCGGCGTCGGGGTGGTTAAGTACGCCGTGCGGGCCTCGCGCCTGTGCAATAAGAAAATTGTCAGTAACCTACTAGTGCCACGGGGAGAGGTAGAACTAAATAAAGCGGTCATAAAGTGTAGCATTTTTATATACGGTAAGGGATAGGAGGTGCCAGCCCCCTGGTATATATTGAGACGGAGAGATCCGTCTCACGCGCGTGTACTGAGCGAAGGGCAATAAGGGGTCAAGCGCGACCACGGCCGTCTCTTTCTCTGGTGGAGAAATTTGCTAGAAACGGCACAAGTGGTGCCATCCCTCGGGGAAACCCCGAAGGATGGCATCATGTCAATAGAAAAAGAAAAAGAACGGAGATAACATTAAAGAATATTAGTTGTAAAAAGGCGCTTGGGAAGGGGAAAGAATTGGCGGGAAACCAGGTGTATAAAAGGGCCTCCCTGAGGATAGGAAGGCACTTCTTGTTTGAAGTCCAACTCAGACGCGAGTCCGGAGACGAACATAGGTCCAAGCTGACAGAAGCAAAGATCATGTTTGGCAGAAGGATATGCTGAGAGTGGACCAAGAGAAATCAAGTTTTTGGCCCTCTGAATAAGTACCTGAGTGTCCGGAGTAGCGGATATATCCAAGCTGAAGAAAGTAAGGAAAATATTCGTGAAAGGATGGGATCGGGACTGAAAAGAAAAGGCAATAAAGAATAAGGAGCGAGGATCGGTGGAAAAAGGACGATAAGAAAAATTTATAAAGTCAAAAATTAAAGCCGAGAAGTCTCAGCTGACCAAGCGCCTCGAAAGAGATTATCAGTATTTAAAAGCCCAACGATAAAGGCAAGAAAAATAAGGAGCATTCCCCACGACAGAAAGAGAGAAGAAAGGAAAACAAAAGGGTTAGCGGCCGAGCGAGGCCGGACGCGAAGATTCAAAAATCTCACATACACAACAAATCGAGGCGGTACACCTATAAAAGAAATTGGAGCGAAAGATTCCGCGATACACACACACCAACTAGCGGTACAGAAAATAAATTCAAAGCGAGCGACACCAAAACAACGTCTCGGTGACAGACGTCAAAGCGACAGTACAGAGATACGCAACTGCGGGGAAATGAAATGTACAGGGTGATTCACATCTGATGTGCCTGATCGAGTAAAGAAATTGCAAATAAAATTCGATTCTTTTGCCAAATAAAAAGGTCTCAATTAATTTACTCCCTAGTCGAGTCCCGAACCCAAATAAATTTAATGTAATAAGGGGTTACCTGTTACAATATACATAGCCCCTGCGCACGCATCAGGATTGTTCGAGAACAACTAGTGCTGCGAGTGGCAGAGTAGGACACTACAAACAGAGGATATTTTGCGTAGCAAAAATTATAAAAGATGCCAGCCCCCTGATTCACACTGCAAGCGACGAGCGACGCCAGCGACAAGCGTCACAACAGAGATTGAAAGTGAGGTTGCGTGAAAAACAAATCGTGAAGTATTAAAAAATTGTTCCGTTTACTCCAATATTACGAAAAGAACGTTAGAACTTGAAAAATAATCAGATAAACGTTTTATTGGAGTATATATTTTTATGTAAGGACTGCACACGTACGAAATGAAATAACTAACCTGAAAGTAATATAACCTCAAAAATTACAAATATTTGATTTGTTTATTGCAGGATTATTGCAAGCCATGGATTTAGCTAATTATTACAGAAGAAATCGAAATCAACTTTCAGTGATATCTCTACGTGCGCGAAAGGGGTGGATTTTGAGTGATAATCAGAGACGGTTGACGTTAGCTTATTACGCCTACTTAAAGGATCAGCAAGAAGACGCAAGAAACAAAACTGCACGTCGATGGTGGGTTCGTCCGATAAACCAACGTCGGAATGACCAAGGGGTTGGCGATCATTTAATTAATGAGATGAGGCTGCAAGATGCCAATTACCATTTTAGGTATCGCCGCATGACAGTTGAGGTCTTCGACTAACTACTTGGGATAGTTGGGCTGTTACGTCCCAGCCTTGACCTTTTTTAAATTCCTTTTCCATGAAACAATGGATACAAACGTGCACGATAGCGGCACCCCCATTTATCGACAAAACTTAATATTTTATAAAACTTATGCAGGCGACCGTCGAAATAGACCATAGCACCCAAATAGGAAGTCGTCGCGCGTACGTTCCCACGCGTAAATAAAGCTAATAGTAAATAAAGTTTACGAGCGAACACACTTGCAGTCCCGAAAGAGAAACTCCACTCACGGAGCACTCGAATAGAAAAACATAGGACCCAAGCGAAGATAATCCCTGATCCTAAAATTCAAAACAGACCTCCAAGGAAAACTCACCCGTGACTTTACGCGGTAGTAAAACTGGCCCTCAGCGAGATCTACGAGAACACGTGCGCTAATGCCGATTCTCGGAAATAAAGCAGCGATTGCGCCTATCTCAGCCGCGACCCGATAAGAAATCTAGAATCATGCTCCCCTACTCTGCTAACCAACCACGAAAATTAACGTAACTTTTACGGCCGATTACCCAATCCCTAAAAAACGCATCATAAGAAATGCACTCTCCCAAAAAACTCCTTCCCCTCACAAAACCGAACGCTCTTCGCTTTTGCGATACGGAGGAGCGTCACTCTGTTACAGAACTCTGAATCAAATAGTCGACCTACTTAATTAAACAATTTGCACTGCGTTCCCGTGTAATCACTGTACGCGTAGCCTTCTTTGTAGCGAACTATAAGTTTATAAGAGTTAAACGTAATAAACGTGAACTACGTGAATTAAGACAAAATCTACGCGTCTGAACATTTATTCTATCAACGATCAATCGAATGGGCGGATCCAACTCTTTTACTAGTATCACGCACCTCAAATTCGTCTAAATCCAAATTGTTATTAGACTGTATTCCCGACTCACGCGGAAGCCAAACAAAGGCTCACTGCGCAATCTAAATCAATTCAAACTTTCGCGCTCAAAATTCGCCAACCTCGCGAGTTCCATCTAAATCTCGCTCCGATATGTAACAGTTAAATATACAATAAAACTGGTGGCAGCGGAAAAACAAAGAGACAATTCATCGGTTATAATACTGGTGACAATCAATCCGGTGTCGGTGAAAAACGGATCACGATCGCGAAGTAAATTATCGTGTAAAGAAAAAGACTCTTCCGTGTGAAACGAACAAGTGCTGTCGACCAATGTCGCACCGAAATCAACACAAGGGACGCAGAGCCATAAGATAACGAAGGACGCAAGGCCGAAGAGCAGACCCGAGCCAGCGACGCAGACCCGGACTGCAGGTCAAAACACCAGCCGCAGCTCGCAATAAGTCAAGTAGCCTAATGCCACTTTCCTGTAACCAAACAACAACATTGGCACGAGCGAGCTACAAGATCATCACTGAGTAAGTCATAAACTCATAATGTCTACACCAATCTAAATGGAGACGTTGGAAGTCCATCACTCAGCTCAACAGAGTCAAATCTACACATCACAGACAACGATTCCACCATCAAATGCGCATAACTATAAGGAGTACACTTTGCAGTGACCGTTTTTTTCAAAAGTTTAAGGCTTTATTATAAAAAAGTGGCTACATATTTTTTAATCAAAGTACTGCCCGTCGCTAGCTACGACCTCGGCCCATCTTTCAGGTAGCATTCGAATCCCGCGTCGATAAAAGTCTTGGTCCTTGGAGGCAATCCAGGAATCGACCCAATTTTTGACTTCTTCGTAAGTATAGAAGTGCTGGTCAGCCAAATCGTGTGCCATTGACCGGAACAAGTGATAGTCGGAAGGGGCAATGTCTGGAGAGTACGGCGGGTGGGATAAAACCTCCCATTTCAGCGTTTCCAAGTACTTTTTCACGACATTTGCAACATGGGGTCGGGCATTGTCATGCTGCAGTATCACCTTGTCATGTCTTTCGTTGAATTGTGGCCGTTTCTCTTTGAGTGCCTTACTCAAGCGCATCAACTGACGTCGGTAGAGTTCCCCTGTGATGGTTTCCGATGGTTTGAGCAGCTCATAGTACACAACGCCCAGCTGGTCCCACCAGATACACAGCATCACTTTGGATCCGTGAATATTCGGTTTGGGCGTCGATGACGGAATATGACCAGGCAGTCCCCATGATTTTCGGCGTATAGAATCCTCCCCGTAACCATCTACAAGCAAACGGTGGGCCTCAGCCGCAGATTTCTTGATGTTGAAGAAGTAAATCATAGCCTCCCGCAAATGGTGAGAATTCGGTTCGTAGGTTGCCATGTTTGAGTGCCTATAACTTTATAATGCATACACGTATCCGTTAGCTTTTTTAAATTGTTTACATTGGCAGAGCCTCTAGTTTAAAATTCCACTTTTTTTATTGAGCTAGGGCCACTACTTCGGCCGCAGTGACTCTCTAAGTAAAACGGTCACTGCAAAGTTGTACTCCTAATATTATCAAGCGTCTTTCGAAAATAATATATACCCACTACACGCTAATTATCGAGATTTCACAAGATATTTACCCGAGTTCGATGGGACGCGTAAAAAATATTCGTTAAACAATTTTTTGAACTATTGCGATAACGCGAAAGAATTCATTCCAGCTGTAGGCGAACGATTTATAGTCACACTCTTAAAGAGTAAATGCAAAGGAATCGCTTGCGATAGTCTCGAAAACTTCATAATAACAACAATCGATGAGTTCACAGACATCCTAAAACGAAAATTCATCACTTCCAAACTCCTTCTCACCTGGATCACGGAAATGACCACATTTTCCCAAAAAGATAAACAAACGGTACTCAGCTTCTACAGTAGACCGAACACTCACTTGAAAAAGACAAACTAAGCCATCGAGAACTCGAACTTTCGTTCCATCGAAGGAGCGAATATTTTCGCGGAAGACGTAGCGACTAATCAATTTCGAAGAGGTCTTAACGCCGCTTATCGTCCCCATATGGCATGCAAACGGTAACCAAATCTCGAGAGCATTTTCAAACAAGCAACGGATATCGAAAAAATGTTAGGACCAATCGACCCAGAAAATACACAATCGACTTGCCTACCAATTCAACCATTCAACAAATCAAATAGTCAAATCGAAAACAAACCCGGAAGCTCAACCTTCCGTGCAATCTTAAGTAAATTCTGCAATTATTGTAAAAAGACAATCCACACAACAAATGTCATGCAACTATTGCAAAAAACCGGGCCATTTAATAAATCAATGCCATAAGCGAGCATATAAAAATGGGAGAAAAGACGAGGCTCAAGCTGGAAAACAGCCGGGAAACGAGTCAACGACCCTTCGACCAGACGTCTCGACGGGCCCAAACACCCAAGGACGCCAGACACAGTAAAATCGGAAACGAAACAAAAAATCCTCCGAGCCTCTTGCAACCTGAGCACACCAATAAATAATTACAACTCGCCCACAATTAACATCGAATCGGAGGATCTCAAGAAAACGCAGACACTATTTCTCGCAGACTTAGGCTCACAATTGAATTTGATCAAGACCGAAAATATTCTCCACCCGAATCTCATGATCGATCTAACAATTTAAGAATTTTACGGAATTTCGATCATCGATAGACCCAGGACACTCGGACAAATTAACATCGCAATCCATGACCAGTCCGTAACATTCAATGTTGTCCCGAACGACTTCCCTGTAGAATTCGACGCAATCCTTGGTCATGAAACAATCGGAGAAAGTAAAGGTAGAATCGAATGGGAAGGGCGATACGTGCGAGTCAATAACGTGGACATCCCATTTACAAACACAGAATCATTTCTTCTGCGGGCCAGACAGAAAACAATCATGTTTATTCGAGTCCTAAACCCACTAGAGACAGACCACGTACCCCGTATACCCTTTCGAGATGGCATCTTTGCAGGCGAAGCATTGGTTAAAAATACCAACGGCAAAGCATACCTGTACGCTATTAATACCTTGAATGAAGACGTCAGAGTAGAGGTTCCCGTAATTTCACTCTATCCTTTCGATATGAGCACAGACGAGAACGATCAAAAAGATGACGACACCGCGAAGACACAGACCCTAGAGCACGAAAAACCTCGGACGCGAGAATACCGTGCCAACAGAGTAATGAACCTTTTGCGGCTTGATCACCTTAACGACGAAGAGCGTAAGGCGGAATTTACACTCGTAGAAAAAGATGTAGACCTCTTCCATCTACCTGGCGAACCCCTTCGATCAACAAACGAATGCAAACATCGAATTCCTACTGTAGACGATCGACCGGTCAACACAAGACAATACAGACATCCACCATTCCAAAGACCGGGAATAGACAAACAAATTAACGATGTGCTACAATTAAACATCATCGAACCCTCGCAATCACCGTATGATTCACCAGTTTGGATAGTTTCGAAAAAAAGCAGACTCAAAAGGCAATAAACGATGGAGACTCGTAAACGATTTCAGAAAATTAAACGATGTCACAATAGGAGATGCTTACCCCCTGTCGTTAATAACAGACATCCTGACCAACTCGGCGGTGCAAAGTACTTCTCCATTTTTGACCTAGCATCTGGTTTCGACCAGGTAGAGATGGATCCGCAAGACAAACACAAAACGACATTTATGACCTCTCACGTCATTACGAATTCAATAGAATGCCATTTGGTTTAAAAAATGCACCAGCTACCTTCCAACGATTGATGGACCTTGTACTAGAAGGATTACAAGGAAATGATTTATTCGTATATCTGGACGATATAGTAATCTACGCACGATCAGTCGAAGAACATGAAAGTAAATTTAGAAAACTCGCGGAAAGATTACGTAACGCAAATCTAACTCTCCAAACGGATAAATGTGAATTTTTAAGAACCGAAGTTAGATATCTGGGACACCTAATCTCAGCAGATGGATTAAAACCAGACCCAAAAAACATCAAAGCCCTAAGAGAATTCAAGACACCGAAGATTCCACAAAACGTGAAAGAATGCTTAGGCCCAGCTGGATATTACCGCCGCTTTAAAAAAAAATCGCAGCAATAGCAAAACCCCTTTCGGATCTCACTAGCAAAAATGTTTAATTTCATTGGACATCTCAGCATCAATTAGCATTCGGAACATTGTGAGACAAGCTGTGCTCAACACCGATTCTCCAATATCCAAATTTTTCGGAACCTTTCATCGTAGCAACCGACGCATCTAACTACGCCGTCGGCGCAATACTTTCGCAAGGAAAAGTCGGAGAAGACCCCATGGTCGCAGCTGCTTCAAGGGTTCTTAACAAGGCCGAAAGGAATTATTCCCCTGTGGAAAAAGAAATGGTCGCAGTGGTGTTTGCCCTAAAAACCTTCCGACCCTATCTTTATGGCAGGCCATTCAACCTACTGACCGATCACCGGCCACTCGTCTCGGTAAACTCCATGAATGACCCGACGTCACGTGTATTGAAATGGAGAGAGAGATTAAAAGAATTCGTTTTCAAAATCCAGTACAAGCCAGGAAGAGTTGATACAAACGCCGATGCACTTTCTCGAAATCCAATAACTCTCACCCAAATCCGGGTATCGCGAGAACACATTCGTCATCAGAACCAAGTGCCAGTAACAAAAAATTCAGAAAATCAAAAACTACCTCGGAGGACATCACGAATGCTTCCCCACCAAATCAACCAATATCTATTCCTCGAGCAACCGACTTCACAAATACGGAAATTCCGAAAGAAACGTAGGTGAGTCCGGTTGCCGAGCGATCGAAAGAAATTAAAAATCAAACAATCTCCATTCCCAAAGCGAGTAACCTTACAGATACGGCAATTTCGAGAGAAACGTACGTAAGCCCGCTTGCCAAAAGATCAAATCTAACTCAAGGTGACCGGCCTGGTCAACCGATCATCAGCGATCTCAACAAAAAGAGATCGCGTAATAAATCAAATTTATCAGAGCATCAAGAAACAAATTCCTCAGAGCATCAAAAACCAAATCGCGCAAAGCATCAAAAAAGAAACCCCCCAGAGCATCGAAGATCAACTTCTTCAAAGCATCAAACGCCGAACTCATTGGAACATCAAGGATCGATTGCGTTAGAAAAACAAAAATCGCATTCACCAACAGATCGAAGGGAAAAACGCAAAACTTTAATCAAAAGGAGAAGCGACACTCGACGATACCTCCCCTTCGGAAACCCTTCAAAATCGGAATCTTCATCGTCATCGGACGACGACGAGGAAAATACCATCCACGTAGCACCGAGCAATTTCGCCACGCTTAAAACCCCTTCATCCTCAGAGCAAGAATCGCATAACGGCAGCCTAAACAACGTCGTCATAAAATCCGGGGAACACGCCTGCAAAACAGCAAGACTCACCCCATCACCTATGGGACGAGCAAAAAGCAAACCGTACAAAATTTCCAACCGTCCAAACAGCCGAGAAAGCGCAAGCGACGAACCCCTCGCAGTAAACAAACGATTTCCCCCTACGAGAAACGAGAATCTCAAGGAGTCATACGATCGAACCTATGGACATAAGCTCCATAAACGAAGATAGAGAATCAGCAGACGAAATTCATACAAGTCAAGTCACGGAACTCCCAAACGCTAGCGTAGAGCAACGCACAATCAACGCAAAAAATATCACAAAAATAGGGAAACCAATCCCCTTACCAACGCGGAAATCCTCCAGACAAAGAAAACCTAAGAAATGCTTCTGCTGCCCAGATGGGAGTGGACACATACACGCAAGTGCCCCCCGCGCACAAGTAACGAAAAAGAAAAAAGGACCCTCCAAGGGTAATCAGCAAGCAAGAGCGACCGGAAACCCTTCTAGATGTTGCAAACACCAACCCGAGTAGAAATATTGTCAGGTTGGCCTGATATTTGATCTGCGCCTGATCACGTTGTAGTACGGAGGCCTTACTTAAGGGGAGGGTAGGGGTTTCAGCGTGAAAAAAAAACACTTTTTTGCGGATATTTTTCATCTATATGGATAGAGTAAATTTATTGAAACCTTTTGTACATTGTTAAGTGTCATTTCAAGAACATTCCGTGAAATTTGTACGCGAAAATATCCACAAACAAGCCGGTGACAAAGCTTTTCCAAGAACGCCTTTGGAAAAACACGATTTGCGGTGTTCACTGTATCTCAGCTAGAAATTATCTGAAATCAAGTACCATTAAAGTTTAGTCAAAGTATCATCAAATCCTCACCCCAACGGTCTTTGAAATTTTTCATTTCTTTTTTTTTCATTTCCAAATTTTTGGTGGTCATGTAAAGTGAAAAGTGCTATTTTTCCCGAAAAATTCCGTCATTTTGGGGCGGAAAACCCTCTCAATGTAAAAAAAATCTCAAACTACCCGTTAGAGGAGGTATTCTATATGTAGAAAGTGTGTACCAAGTTTGAAATAAATCGGTCGTTTTCAAATGGCAGTAAATACGGATTTTGAAAAAGTGGTTTCGAGAAAAACGCGTTTGACGTTTTAGAAGCTAAAAAGTGATTTTTTTTCAACTCACACTGCATCATCGATTCCAGCTCCATAGAGTAGCCCCCTGCAGCAGCTTCGATGTCTTGAGCCTCTTTTTTTTCAAGCCTTTGCCTTATCCTGGCTTCTTTGCTCCGCTTCTTAGCTTGTATCTCAGCCCTGTTGATGCGACAGTTATCCTCCAATCTTATGGTTGTGATCTTATCACAACTGTCGTGTATTCGTGAGCGCTCGGCCCAACGCTGATGTTAATATCCGACAGAAAGGTGAGAAAAACACCAGCACTTTCATTGAAAGTGCATGCAGCCATGTAGGATGAAAATTCAACGATTTGTTTGCTGCCAGGTAAGTTTTTCGGTGCAATCCTCCAAATTAGATGGTTGAGACTTTCGTTGGCATTTTGGGTAAAACCTCCAAGACACCTTTCAAGAAGTTCATCCTTGCTCAGATCTTCCTAAATCGGTTTGATTGCTTGTAAGACATCTTCTGGAAATGGAGTGTAATTGTGTTTAAAATTTTCCACTCCTGTTGCGGCCAGAGCTTTTTGATAAGGACCCACGAGTCCTCGCCGCTCAGGCACTTATCGTGTCGAGGGTTATCGTCTGTCGACTGTTGGTGGTAGTACGTTGCCCAGATGGCATTTTTCATTTTCTCTACCGAATCATAATTTTGTCTTATTGCTGCTCCGTAGTATCGACTCAAATTATCGATGACTTTTCCGGTGAGTTTTCCTTTGCCACCGAGTACTTTACTTCGCCGTTTTTTACCTGAATTTTTTCCTGTTTTCACGACTTTATCTTTAACAGTATTTTTTACCAGATCACGTAGACATTTTTCCATTCTCTTTTGCACGTGACCTACACATTCTTTTTTATTTATAGTGAAATTTTCACCGTAAGGTTTCGCTCTTACTAAATTGCCATAAGTTTTGCTATCGCCGTCTCCTACATAGATGCTGATCTTTGCTCCATACTTTTCCTCTGAGCGGCGGAACATCTCGATTACTGCGCCTACTTCCATGTTACCTGATGGTCCAGTGTGATTGGCTTAGCATTCATTATTATCAACGTGTTATTCGTGTCACTCTTCAAATTCAGTTCAGACTTCTCCAGTCCAATAACTAATCAATGAAGTGACGCCAAACAAGGAGCTAAAGCCTTGCTCCTGCCACGTGCCGTCGCCAGAAACGGTCAAAGTATCATACTCCGAATTTGCCCTTGTTTTCTTTTTTTCTTCGTCTGCGACGGAAAGGAGAAATTTTTCAGCAGTCGTTTCGACGTAGGAGCAAATCGATTTCATGATATCCAAATAAGACGATGTGGGTTAAAAATTATTTGCAATGTCCATTAGATCGCAAAACTTATTGCAGCCTGCTAAACCCAAACCTAATGTACGCATTACGAAAACAAATCGAGTGTTGATTTCGTAGCGATTACTAGTTTTCTCACTCGACGGTATATAGCGTAGATCACAATTGGCACATTTTACATGGATTTGAATGCCAAGACCTTCTTTTTTACAACTTTTGAACGCAACTGAACCATCACACTGAGCACATTTCACTAAACTTGCAATTGTTGAGAAAACAAGCAAAAAATCGATGATTCTATAATGATTTTCAACGTCTTCCGTATTAGCATCATCCGTATTAGCTTCAACCTTATTTTTTTTTACATGGATTAGGCCTTTTTTTCGATCTGCCCAAATACGTTCTTGTATCTGTTCGGTCACGTCTTGAAACTTTAGACAATCTCGGCATTTTTAATCAGAAAATTTCTTGACGAAATTATAAAATCACTAAGAACAAGCGCTCGACCGAACGTACAACAACTAACTGACGCTCGTTTCTCTTTTGAAAATGTTATACACCTATAATATATGTATACGGATTTTGTTACCTCTCTTTACTCAATAAAACCTTTTCGAAACAGAATAATGGGAAGGACGATCGTCAAGTGAATAAACTGCATACCTGCTCGTCAGCTGCGCGCTGCTTTTCCGACCGCCCGCAGCTGTCGGAGCTACAGTGTTAGTGGAGCGGGACTAAATGGTCAATAACTTCGAGAGTTTTGCTCTGGTTGACTTGAAATTGTGGGATTATATTCTAGAAACGTTTAAATATAAGAAAATAAAAAAAAATCGATTTTTTAAAGTGCAAACCTCTCCCCTCCTCTTAAGTATGCCTTAATTAGCCTGATCAAGCTGGGGTCAGGCGGTGGTCGAGCAACCGGACTTACGGCTTACTTCAATTCGCCTACCCCAGCTAGTTCAGGCGATGTCAAGCAACTGGACTTTCGGCTTACTTCAATTCACCTGATCCAGCTAACTTCAAGCAATCATCAAGTAACTGGACTTCCACAGTTTCGCACTAAAAACGTGCCCAACCTTATCTTGTCAAATAATACACAGACACGAGAGAAGCACGAGACATATTTTTAATCACTTTATACATTTTTACATAAAACGTGGACGTTGTGAATAATATGGACTAACACAATCGGAAGAAAATTGCGCAGACTGCGTCTGCGTGAATAGCGGGCTCTAAATAAGAGAAAAAACGAAGACATAATACAGCAGCAGGTTAGTATAACAATTAATTTTTTCCCAAGACGTACAATTCTTAAATCTATATATATATATAAATTGGATTAAATCTGACTGTAAATTAACCATACGCGAAATTAGATATGCAATGGTTAAAATCTTTATTATAATACATTTGACAGATCCGGAACAGATCCTCTCACCAACGAACGACTAGAAGTTCCTGAGGAGTGGTATGTGTTGGCACTACCACTATGTAAGTAAGTTTATATTTCTTTTGCGTATCGCTTTTATTTTCTTTTACTTGGTCCGTCTCCTTTGTCAGAGGAGAAAAAGAAACAGCGTAGGCAAACCAAATAATGGTAAGCTGACTGCGTAGTTCAATTAAGTGAAAGTAATTCCATCGGTTCAAGTTAGCCTATAAGAAATGCACTTCGGATGGACATTACATTCACTGAACTGCACTACGCTGTCAACTTACCATTATTTGGTTGGCCTTCGCTGTACGGGGTCTGCCATCGATGCTGAATAGCCCGGACAGCATAGGCTAACCGAATAATGATAAGTTGACTGTGTAGTTCAGTTAAGTGTAAGTAATTCCATCGGTGCAAGTTAGCCGATGAGAAATGCACTTCGGATGGACATTACATTCACTGAACTGCGCTACGCTATTAACTTACGATTATTTGGTTGGCCTTCGCTGTATGGGCTCTCCTGCACCGATGGTATCACATTTACCGGACTTACCTTCGATTCTAATTTTCATTAAAATATCGATTTTCACTCGTCCACTCCTCACCAATGAATTGCACGTTTTGTAATTTTCAGATTGAGCTTGCGAAAGCTCTAGCTGGTCAATGGATATTTAGCGGACGCTCAAAAGCTTCAAAATTTCCGATTTTTGCTCATTTTCTTTTACTCTCCTCACTCATAAATTTGACGCTTTGTAAAATATTCAAAACAATTAATGGTTTTTCTTGTAAAACAGATTTTTCAAATTTACCTTACACTACTAACGCAAGAATTATAATTTTTGTTCTCATAAAATAATTCTTTAAAGCTCTTGTCCGTAAATAAAATAATAGGTTAACCGTTTTATCGGATTAGAAGTGTGAGGTAAATTAGAAAAAAATCGTTTCTAAAGAAAAAAGGATTAATTTTTCTGAAATTTTTATAAAGTTTTAAATTTATGAATGAGAAGAGAACAAAAATTCGCGACAATTGGAAATTTTGAAGCTCTTGAACGACCACTAAATATTCTTTGGCCGGCTAGAGCTTTCGCGAGCTCAATTAAAAAATTATAGAGCGTAAAATTTATGGGTAAAAAGTGAACGAAAAAATCGATTTTTTTAAGAAAATTAGAATTTTTGAGAGGCTCGACCGACATCTAAATGTTTATTGACCGCTCGCAGCTTTCGCAACGATTTTTTTCTTCTTTAAAGTACATAATCGGATGGTATGAAAAAGGAAAAAAAAATAGAGCTCAAATTTGTGCCACCCTAATGTATACCTCATATAGATATATATGTACACATTGAATTCTAAGTGGGAAATACATTTTCGTATTTTTTAGTGGCTGTCATTTCGAAATACAGGGAACGAGGAAAAGAAGTTCTTTCGAAACAAATTGGACAAGCCGTTAGGGCGGTATCACGGCCTGATTAATTCAGCAAAAGACTGGGAAAAGCTTCGAGCGTCGCGGAAAAGAAACGTACAGAACGCCCAATGTAACGTTCCCTAGAAACGTCTGGTCATAAAAACTTTAAGCTCTATTTACTTTATTCACGAAGTTTCTTAAGTTTTTGTTTAAAAAATATATTAGTTTATTTCGAGATGACAAGTGGAATGTAGTACAGTGAAATATCTTAGTTTATTTCGGGTTTTTGTTCTATTACAAATACAAGAAAAATTTTTATTTGTTTTCCACTTAGATATATGTGGAAAATGTAAATATGTGATAAATTTTATATTAAGATTAAAAAATAAACGATCAGCGTTATTTATAATTTCGTGCCTTTTTCTATTTTGTGTATGCGTTGTATTTTTTATTTTAGGAATAAATCGGTCATCCTGAGCCGTGAAAAATCATATGATTTTTCACTTTGATCAAGCCGTGAAAAATTAAACTTTATCAGGCCTTGATGTTTTACGCTGATCAGGACTTGATCTTTTACGCTGATCAGGCCTTGATTTTTTACCCTGATCAGGCCTTGAGAGTTTAGCCTGATCAGGCCTTGATTTTTTAGCCTGATCAGACGGAAGTCAGGTATTGTGTTTCAAAAATGATCAGGGCTTGATGAAAAATTCTGATCAAGGCTGGAAAAAGAAATCAGGATGCCTGATCAGGTGTTTATTGTAGCTGGAGCAAGATTTCTACTCGGGAACATCTCCGAAAATGAATCCCTACATCAGCAAGGAAAAACGCCATCCCTGATATCGTTAAATAATTCTTCCCCTATGCCACAAAATAGAGACAACAATAGTAGAACAAATACCACCGAAGAGGAGCCAATAAACAACAACGAGCAAGAAACGGAATTCATTAACGTCATCGAAAGAAGAGACAACATCGAAATGACAAAAGACAATTACATTTGTTTCATTTCTGCTGACGGTACAGGCTCGAACGAAATCGGCAAATGATTAATCACGGTGGGCTTGCTAAAAAATCTTTCTCCCACCAACACGTTCGAGATAGGGCAAGTTCTGATATCCGGAACACCAAAGAAAAGAGTGTTCGCTTTAGTAACACAGGAAAACTCCGCATCACCCTTAACGAAAGAAAATCCTACCAAATCCCTCCGAAATCTAAAAGTAACGATGGACGAATTGAACATCAAATCAGCAGAATTTTCTCAGAAGCGCAGTAACCTTAACGAATCAGCGTGGACAAAAATAAAGAGCATCATTCGAGAAATTTTCGCGGATACCGAAATCCAAATAAAACTCTGCCTCGACGAAATTACTGTCCCACCAGAGCAAGACAGACTCAAGGTCGTAATGGAATGCTACGAATCTCCAATAGCAGAACATAAGGGCGTAACCAAAACATACAACAGGATCCGACAACAATATTTCTGGGACAATCTCAAAAAACAAGTAGAAGATGACATTCGGCAATGCGCCAGTTGCCAGAGGGGAAAAACTGGTGAGAATTAAAACCAAACAGCCTATGGTAATCACAGATACTCTGATCGACGTATTCGACAAAATTGCAATGGATATAGTCGGACCGATAACTCCAGAATCTGAACTTGGTCACCATTTCATATTAACCATTCAGGACAACCTTTCGAAATTTTCATTTGCAATTCCGCTAAAAAGCGGCACCGCTCACGAAATCGCTTACGCGTCCGTCTGGGAATTCATATGCCTATTCGGATGTCCTAAAGTAATATCAACGAACCAAGGTGCAGCCTTCATCGGCTGAATAATGAAACAATTAATGAAGGTCCTAAAAATCAAGCAAATCAAAACGACAGCATTCCATCCACAATCGAACGGATCGCTCGAACGAAGTCATCAGGTGCTCGTAGACTATCTAAAACATTACACCAACAAAAAAGACTGACATAAATGGTTACGGCTGGCAACTTTCGCATACAATACAAGCGTACATGATGGTACGAAATACACGACGTTCCAGGTAGTCCTAGGCAAAGTAGCACGCCTACCCTCACAATTTTCATACCTAGACGAAATCATTTTCATACCTAGACGAAATCACGACAAACACGTGAGAAATCTCGCGCATCATTTGCAAGAGGTACGAAAACTAGCGTACAATAATCTCGAAAATGCCAAACAAAAATCCAAAGTTCATTACGTTAAAAGAATCAATCCCGTAAACTTCCAAATTTGAGGTCAAATCTACCTAATAAAAAACCAACGAACAGGAAAATTCGATGATAATTACCTAGGACCTTACGAAATCACACAAGTCTTCCCAGACCGAAACGATATCGAAATCGCGCTAGGAAACAATACACGAAAAATTATCGATTGTGATCGCGCTAAACTAGCACCCTAGTCACCGCACTTCAAATTACGGAATTTTAAACACACATACCGGCACCTTTCAGGAACATCAGAACAACCGTTCCCCCAAAACTCAAAGACAAATACTACCTTCGAAACACTTTAGACACGCCCTATCAAACTCGACGTGATACAATTTTCACTCAAAATTTATTTTAATACTTAAGACAAAACTATACGATTACCATTTAAATATATCCTATTATTATATAAGATCAAAATCAAAACATACATACCTTGCACCTTTCATTCGCCCTAGTGCATCTACACCAGACACGTTTTTAGAATAAATTCAATAACAGCGAAATGTAGCTACTCGCAGCTAATACAGGCTGCGTCACATCTGACCCGACGACAAAATATCCGCGACAAAATATCTGAGGACAAAATATCCGAAAGACAAAATATTCTCATGACAAAACATCCGCGAGACAAAATCTTAAACCTCGTCCACCACATCAACGGGGTCGCGCGCAAAACACCTTTGTGGGGTGTGTGAGGTAGTGGGGTGGGGGCATAATACGACTTTCTTCATTGCACCCAAACAAACAAACCCAAACAAATAAACCAAAACGAACAAACTCAAACAAACAAAGCCAAACAAACAAACACAAACATACCCGTCACATATTAATAATTTTCCTCCTTTTTGTGATGGAACAAATTTCAACGGCATGACTGTACACTTGACATGGAATAAATTTCAACGGCACGACTGTACGCTTTAAACTGTGTATAATATCGGCATATACTTTGTCTTGCGGATATTTTGTCATGAGGATAAAACACCTTTGTGGGGTGTGTGAGATAGTGGGGTGGGGGCATAATACGAATTTCTTCATTGAACCCAAACAAATAAACCAAAACAAACAAACAAACCAAAACAAACAAACAAACCCAAACAAACAAACAAATCCAAACAAACAAACAAACGCAAACAAACAAACAAACGCAAACAAACAAACAAACCCAAACATATCCGTCTCATATTAACAATTTTCCTCCTCTTTATGATGGAATACATTTCAACGGCATGACTGTACACTTTAAACTGTATATAATATCGGTAGATATTTTGTCTTGCGGATATTTTGTCATGAGGATATTTTGTCCTGCAGATATTGTGTCGTCGGATATTTCGTCGCGTATATTTTGTCGAGGATATTTTGTCGTGGGGTCAAAACGCGTGTTACCCTAATACATTATTATACGAAATGAACAATACCTACCCCTTAATATTTTTAAGTTACATTGTAAGTCGATCAATGACGATGCCACCTCACACTATAGTGCCACTATATCTTGCAATTCTAATTCAATCGAATCTAATCGAGCGAGTAGCTCAATCTTGAAGGAGGGAGGAGTTACGTCCCAGCCTTCACCTTTTTTAAGGGGTTACCGCCACTTGCGATTTTGAAAAAATCGATTTTTTTTATTGCATTATTTTGAAGTATAAGTATCCGGGCCCATACTTCTGTATGGGCCCGGAATGGATGACTCTATGTAAGTTTACAAAAAAAAAATATTTTCTTCGTGTAAACTGAAATTGAAACTTTAAACGCGTTTTTCTCAAAATGGCATTTCTGAAGTCGGTGACCAAGATTACTCGAACACTAATGAACCGATCTTCTTGAAATTTTACAGGCTTATTTAATACATAAAAATGTAGTCTTTAATCATTCGATTTTTTTTCGAAAAAAATGGCCGTTTTATAGCCAAAAAACGGCCGTTTTTTTTCGTTAAAATCGAACCATTAACTTTGACTGTCCGCCATTTTGTGAAAAATGAATATTTTTTAAAATCCTTCGATGAAAGACTACTTTATACTTATATTTGACTAAATCCATCCGCATTTTTTTTCAAATGATCCACTTCGCCGCAATGTTGGTCACCGCAAACCGTGTATGTAAAAACATTATTTCATTGACGGCCATTTGCCACTAAACAATGTAATATTTTTCAATAAAAAAATTACTGAAAGTTCTTCAAAATGTGTTCTTTAAGATGGTATATTGATCGATTAAAAAAGTTTTGTAGTTTTCTTTAAAAAAAATTCATGAAAAAGGCCTTTTTTGCGCTACAAGTGGGGGTAACGCCTTAAATTCCTTTTCCACGAAACTATCGATACAAACATGCACGATAGCGGCGCCTCATTTATCGACAATACTCCATATTTTGTAAAACTTATGCAGGCGACCGTCGAAATAGACCATGACACCCAAATGGGAAACCGTCGCGCGTACGTTCCCACGCGTAAATATAGCCAATAGTAAATACAGTTTACGAGCGAACATACTTGCAGTCCCGAAAGAGAAACGCCGCTCACGGAGCACTCGAATAGAAAAAACTTAGGACCCAAGCGAAGATAATCCTTTATCCTAAAATTCAAAACAGACCTCCAAGGAAAACTCACCCGTGACTTCACGCGGTCGTAAACTGGCCCTCAGCAAGATCTACGAGATCACGTGCGCTTATGCCGATTCTCGGAAATAGAGCAGCGATTGCGCCTATCTCAGCCGCGACCCAATAAGAAATCTAGAATCATGCTCCCCTACTCTGCTAACCAACCACGAAAATTAACGTAACTTTTACGACCGATTACCCAATCCCTAAAAAACGCACCATAAGAAATGCACTCTCCCAAAAAACTTCTTCCCCTCACAAAACCGAACTCACTTCGCTTTTGCGATACGAAGAAGCGTCACTCTGTTACCGAACTCCAAATCGAATAGTCGACCTACTTAATTAAACAATTTGCTTTACTTAATTAAACAGTTTCCTCGTAATCATTGTACGCGTATCCATTTTCGTACCTAACTATAAGTTTATAAGAGTTAAACGTAATAACGTGAACTATGTGAATTAAGACAAAATCTGCGCGTCTGAACATTTATTTGATCAACGATCAATCCATTGGGCGGATCCAAACTCGCTTACCAGAATCACGCACCTCAAATTCGTCTAAATCCAAATTATTATTAGACTGTATTCGGGACTCACGCGGAAGCCAAACAAAGACTTACTGTGCAATCTAAATCAATTCAAACTTTCGCGCTTTAATTCGGCAACCTCGCGAATTCCACCTGAATCTCCCTCCAGGACGTAGCAGGGCCACAATTACAGAGAATGCAAACCAATGTTGGGCATCCCATTTCTCCTCGCACGAGACTGTACACGACGCTAAGGCATGTTCTCGAAATTTGAGCGCGAATAAAAAGAATAATTATTAATATCTATGCATCATGCCACATGCCACGCTCAAAGATTTGTTCACAACATCTTGCGGTATTTAGCCACTGGAGATAAAATGTCTTCGATAGCTTTAACTTTTCGCACTGGATACAGCATGGTCTCAGTAATTATTGGAGACACTTGCGAGTCCCTGTGGAACGTGCTACAAAGTTAAATGTTTGTGCCAAGTGAAGAAAATTGGATACAAGTCGCAAATTAATTCTATGAACGCTGGAATTTTCCACACTGTATAGGCGCAGTGGATGGGAAGCATGGCGTCATAAAGGTGAATCTATTTTTCATTGATATTAATTTTTATCGCATGATAATGAATGGAGATTTGTACTACATATGTATGTCCCAATAACAATTTTGAAAAAGACATTTTTAGCTGTTGAAGATTTTGGTTTACTATCAGTACAAAGTAGTAGAAAAAAACTTTTATTAGGTCAATAACCGTTATTAACAATCCTTTCGATTTGAATTTTCCGACTTTCAGGCGCCACCAAAATCAGGATCAACTTTCTATAATTACAACGGAAGTCACGGTATAAATTTAATGGCTACAGCTTCAGCATCATATCGCTTCCTTCGTGTCGACATTGGAGCAAAAGGTCGACATAGTGACGTTGGAATTTTTAAAAACTCCACCATGGGACCATTATTTGCGCAAAACAGCTTAATGGTACCTGCACCTTCGCCAATCATTAGTCTCGAAGATCCTATGCCTTATTTGTTAGTAATGAGGCGTTTCAGCTGACTACTTATACAATGCGGCCTTATCCAGGCAGAACACTATCCAACGAAAGAAGGATATTTAATTACCGGTTGAGTCGAGCTCGAAGAGTTGTCGAAAACGCATTTCGTATAATGGTAGCACGATGGGGAATATTTGGTGCACCAATAAACACTTCATTACAATCTACGGAAAAAAATAATTAAAGCTTGCGTTGTCTTGCATAATTTTTTTATGGATAAACCGTGATACTACCGGGCAAATTTTTTTGACTTTGTACAGCCAAATGAAGCAATAAGTCTCGGTGAATGGCGAGAAGACGCGAGGCCTTCTGAGTTCCGACCACTAAGAGGAGTCGGATGCAACGCTCATGCTCGACACGCAGCTAATATTCGTGACAACTTTAGTAAATGTTTCCTTGGTACTGGAGCTGTTCCATGGCAGTGGGATTATATTACTCATCAATAAAAAGATTGGAATTGTGTAAAAATTTACAAATTGGACTATTTGATAATTCAATAAATACGTAGAAAAATACTTTTCATTTGGTGCAACATTCTTAATTAAACGATAATTCATTATAAGCGTTAGATAATCGTAAAAGTTGTATTCTAATTAAAAAACAGTTTTTGTCCGTTTTATTCCATTTGCTCTGTTCCTACTATTATAAGTTCGAGCAAGATGGTATTTGTGATCTTCACAAAATACTTTCGCTGCAATTTTTCCAACCGGCACTGCAGATAATTGCAGAATGCCTGATCTTCGCTCGGTTTTTCTGATAATTGTGACGCAAAGTTCATTGACTCTCCTGATGAACTCCGTCGGCGTTTCCCTGGTAAACCCCGAGTTTATGGAGTTTATGGTTTATGGAGCCGGGGTAATAGAAGGCGACGGTCTATTTGGGACGCTGAACGGCGACGTTATCTCCCGCGTACATATCGGCGACGGCGACCTTTACCTTCAGAGTGATCCTACGATAATTTTAATATGAAATATATACATGTAATCTCGATCGTGCAAAATTCATTTTGAGTGAAAAGTATATCCATTTGCGTTTGATATAGGCGTGAGACATAATAAAATATTATTTAATAAGACAATAATAATAAAATAGAAATTATTCCCTAACAAGGAAACGTTGCGAGGTCGATGTATTCGATTTCGATGAAATTTGGCATGCTTGTAGAATGGGTAAAAATAGGCAACACGCATTTTTTTATATTGGCGGAACTCGATTTTTAAGGGTTGAAACGCACCCTCGAATATTGGGGTGTTTTTCGTTGATAACGTTTTGACGGTACGAGATATGAAAAAACTTCGAATTGCAACAATGTTTATTTTTTCGTGTACTATACATTAGATATGAGAGCGATGCAGATACCAACAAATTTCATATTGTTTATTGCAAAAATGCAATTTTTTCAACCGCATCTCCGACAATTTTTAATCGATTGGGATGTAAATTTGCATACATGTAAGGAATGGAAAAGTGCGGATACGGATTTTTCCTTTTTCCGATATCTCACAATTAAGGGGTTAAAACTTCCCGTCGATTTTTTAGCCAAGAACATCGTATAATCGGCTAGCCTTTTGCCATTTCGGTCTTAATTCGCGTCAATATATGGTCGTGTTATGACGCAATTGCATATTAGTAACAGTACAGCCCCCCGCTCTCCCCCCCATAACAGCCCCCCTCTCGAAAGGCAAACGTTCATAGTTCTTACCGTGCGGCATGGACGAAAATTTGTAGAAATGAAAATGGGTTACAAAGAAAGTACAATCAGTGAAAATAGTCGACATACATTTTCTCGTTTTGGCGGAACGACACGCTTAAGGGGTCAATGCACCCTTAAAAACTTTATTCTTTCTATAGCTCGTGAACGGGTCGAAATAAAAATAAAGTTCAAAGGGTAAAAATGTTGTCTTCTTCGACCACTAGACGTTCATGATGACAATGATGAGTACAGCAACAAATGGCGTGTTGTTTATTTCAATAATTCGTGAATTTCTGGTGAAAAATCACTCTTCAGTTTTCTATTAATATGGGCACAGGCAAGGCTCGCAATCACGGACTGACTTCGTGCTTCGGGAAGCAACTGGATTACAATTGTATATTTACGAAGAAATTCTCCCCCGACACGTACTGCCTTTGAAGATTACAACATAATCGAAAAAATGTTCTCACGCTTACTTATTTAGGAAACGTTTCAACTCTATATTTTTGTATAAATAATACTTAACACAATAATGATAGTCATGATAAAAGTATTTGAAACAAAGAGATTTCTTACACCACGCACAAGTGATAACAGCTGCTTCGCCGCATATATCGCATGTCGGTATATTTTGTGAAAAGCAAAATTCTACCGGATTTTCGAAGTTTGGTGGTCTTTCTTCTCGTAACCGCTGTCGTACCACGTATATTTGAAAACGTTTGTAAACCGTGGAGAAGAAAAGTGGTTGTGTGTAAGAGATTGTAACTTAACAATATTGTCTCTCAAATGCAGATTGACGTCGTATTTGTATAATATTACTGCCTCAGAAAAGTGTTTGACGAAGTTTTTCCATACACGGAAATCATAAACATCAAGGGGCTGTATCATTCCAGTTGTACCTGCAGGAATTACTAATTATCATATGAACTGATTGTCTACAGAACTAATAAAACTAGTGTAATATATTTACCTGCTGGAATGGTTAAAACTTAAATATCTTTTCTTTGCATATTTATTTCTTTAAATGCAGTTGGACCACCGCTCCAAGAATCCAGAAGTATTACCGATTTTGGAGCCGTATTGGGAATATATACTTCTTGGAACCAACGCTTGAAATGATTAGTCGTCAATTTTCCAGATTTCGAAGCCAATAGAAATATATTTTCGGCTCTGAACATAGTTTGTTCCACTCGAGGACCAAATTTGCCAGTAGGTACGTTTAAGGCCTTAGGCCACAGTAGCGGGTATAAAATCATGTGAGAATTTAACAATTTTTTTTCGTATGAAATAGTGATTCACTCATAAAATTAATTACACATCTATTTAATATGAATATCAAGCTGTTGGAATTTTTTTTTCGATGCACAAAATGGCCGACTACTCGTAACTTCTCGAAACAGGTTTTTTCCAATTGGCGTGGCAAATAACTTCAACAATTTTCACTCGGTTTACTTCAAATTTAAAAGTTATGTTCCTAATTACATTTTGCAGAGAAGTACGTACGGAATTCCTGATTAATCGAAAACTTTTCATTTTATGAGCAGTTTATGGGGAGTTATAAGGAAATGTTTCATTGAAAATTCATTTCTTAAGTTCAAATACCTACAACTTTTGAGTAAAACAATATTTTTTAAATTCTGTACGTACTTCTCTAGGTATTCTAATGAAGATTGACGAGAATTTTTTGTCCTACGTCAAAAATTGTGGATGCTAAATGTCACGCCGCGGAGCGCCTAAAAAAAGATAACAAAAGAAAATATTAGTAGTCGGCAATTTTGTACATCGAAAAAAATACATTCGAACAGCTTGATATTCATACTAAATAGATGTGTAATTAATTTTATGAGTGAATCACTTTTTCATACGAAAAAAAATTGTTAAATTCGCACAATATTGTATACCTGTTACTGTGGCCTAAGGCCTTAAAACGATCAACATAGGTGCCATAAGCTTGCCACTCGCAGAAATCAAAGGCTGTATAGTATAACTGTGTGTTGATGTTTTCGATTGTACTACTGTCTCAACGGATTTCTGCCCTTCTTTCGCCAATGTGCGGCCTGTATGTAGCTCTAAATTGAATCCACTCTGATCAGAATTGAATGTGTTTTCAGCCCCAACGTTGGCTATGTTGACTTTCACCATTTCTATAAATTCGATAGCTTTGTGTTGAAGTGTATCAGTGTTTAATAATTGTTGTTTTGTTACATATTTAGTAATCTTCCGTTACACAATTCCATGTTGGTTTTTGAATGTCCTTAGCCAAGAAGCAGATGCTTGGAAATTTACGGCTGGCATTTCTACAATTTCTCGTGTACGTAAAGCCCATCGTCGAAGATCTATATCATGGACAGGCAGCCTTTTGTCCAAAGCATCATCAAGGGGCCAGTTCACTCTGGAGCCACGAAAAAGGCTATTTTCACGATTTTTTGTTTGAGGATTTTATAAAAGACATGAATATAAAAGTTGTTGGTCTTGATAAATAAAGTCTTGAAATGCATTAAAAAAACATGTACTATTCATTTTTAAGTACAAAAACTATAGTTTAACGTAACGCCTCAAAAATAGGTGGGCTAGGTAGCTCCATCACAACTCGGCAACCGCTTGTCTGAAACAAAAAAATCAAAGTCCATTAGATTCAGTATGACACCAGTTACAAAATGACCCTCGGATATAAAGTTTTATCAAAAAAATAAAAAAATGGCAGATGAAAAACGAAAAAAGTTAAAAAAAAACGCGTTTTTTCGCAGTTTTTCGCAAAAAAGAGTCAAAATCAGAATTTTAAAACTATCGAGGGTCATCTTGTTGCAAATCATGTTTACAATATGTGGTTCAAATTTCAAGAGAATCGGTTTATTAGATTTAGAGATACGATGGAGCTAGATTTTGAAAACGTTGTTTCGAGAAAAACGCGTTTTGAGTTTATACAATGAAAAACTCTTACCTAAACTCAATTGGCAATTCCTGCACCATACAGAATCCCATCTGATTGCTCATCATCGTCTATTTCTTCAAGTCTTGCTTGCTTTCGATTTTTTGAAATTTTCAAAGTGGACTGGCCCCTTAAAATTGTTTAACGTGTAGTGAACTATTTTTGTCAACTTTTCTTTGTAGGTGTCACCCTTGTTTATACTATGGCCCCACCGGCGTAACTGCGGCTCCAATTTCACCTTTTTGAATTTCGTTTGAACAGATGATAATTTTCTATTCTCATTTACCTCGGATTTCCAGTAATCTACAGCCCTTGTCTTGTATTCGTAACTCAATTCTTCTATATCTTGGGTACTCTATATCTATATCTTGGGTACATACATTTTCATCAATTTTTGGATTTAGGTATCGTTGTCCGTGCCAATCTCCTTCACTGTCATCTTCTATTCCGGCTGCTTCATGACTTTCATTTGGTGAAAGAAAATCCAAACCAGTTTCGACTTCCTGAAAGCGACGACTTCTTTCGGCGCTCACGTTGATGATCGAGACGTGGTCACCAGCGTCTCGGCTCAAGTGGCGATCACCCGAGCTGTTTATACGAAGGCGATAACTGCTTAGCGAGCGCCATGAAGGGCTGGTTGACTCTACGGCTCGCAAGGGGATCGACGTTTCGACCATTGAGGCGACGATCACTTCTCGAGAGACTTCCAAACCCGAAACATCTTCTAATTTCTATTCATACGTGCTCTGAATACTATGGCACACGCCGTCACGCGATTTTGTAATATTCACGCATAAAATATATATAATTCTGTCATCCTACATTACGGCGTTTCTCACATTCCATTTTCATAGGTTGATCCATCGCTTCAATGATCATGTTTTCTAGATCCTTACTGAACTATTTTTCCTGTTCGTGATTGGAGTGCGAGCCAAATTCATAGCACTTGTCGCTATGCATAGAAATTGAATAACATTCACCGGATTAACGTACATTTTTATTTGTATTTGGAACTCAAAGTGTATGGCTGGCTTCTCCGTCGTAACTGCAGCAATAATGATCGTTGGTGAATTTATATGACTTGAAACCCAATTGATAAGTACACACGAAAAAAATTACGGCGACACACGCTCTTACCAGAACTGCTATTAATCTTTAAAAAGGCGATTTCAAGGTTATCATGGGTAGGCTCTCTTTGCACCGTTGTCGCTCTTTGCGAAGATTTATTTCTTTCGTTTATCGGTTCTACTGTTTGTGAAATTAAAGTTAAAGATAAAGATTAAATTATGCTGCGTTATAAGCTGATAAAAATGTTTGCATCATTCTGTTCATGAGTTGCAGCAGCAACCCAAAAACGCTGTAATCTCTGCAGATAATGCCTTCGATACGGTGAGCGGAGTGGAATTTCTTTGTAAATATGCAATTGTAATCCGTGCTTCCCGAAGCACGAAGTCAGTCCGTGATTGCGAGCCTTGCCTGTGCCTATATTAGTGGAAAACTGAAGAGTGATTTTTCACAAGTAATTCACGAATTATTGCAATAAAGAACACGCTATTTGTTGCTGTACTCATCATAATAATCATGAACGTCTAGTAGTCGAAGAATACAACATTTTTTCCCTTCGAACTTTATTTTTATTTCGGTCCGTTCACGAGCTATAGAAAGAACAACGTTTATGAGGGTGCGTTGACCCCTTAAGAGTGTCGTTCCGCCAAAACGAGGCAATGTGGGTCGACTATTTTGACTGATTGTACTTTCTTTGTAACCCATTTTCATTTCTACAAATTTCCGTCCATGCCGCACGGTAAGAACTTTGACCGTTTGCCTTTCGAGAGGGGGACCGTTTGTTGGGGGGGAGGGGGGTGGAATGTTACAAATGTGCAATTGCATCATAACACGAACATATATTGACGTGAATTTAGACCGAAATGCCAAAAGGCTCGCTGACTATACGATGCTCTTGGCTAAAAAATCGACCGGCACTTTCAACCCTTTAATTGTGAGATATCGGAAAAAAAATCCGTATCCGCACTTTTCCATTCTCTACATGTAGGCAAATTTACATCCAAATCGATTAAAAACTGTCGGAGATACGGTTGAAAAAATTGTATTTTTGCAATAAACGATATGAAATTTGTTGCTGTCTGCATCGTTCTCATCTCCAATGTATAGTACACGAAAAAATAAACATTGCTGCAATTTGAAGCTTTTTCATACCTTGTACCGTTAAAACGTTATCGACGAAAAACGAAAAACACCCCAATTTTCGGGGGCGCGTTTCAACCCTTATAAATCGGGTTCCGCCGATATTAAAAAATACGTGTCGCCTATTTTAACCGATTCTACAAACATGCCAAATTTCATCGAAATCGGAGACATCGACCTCGCAACCTTTCCTTGTAAGTACGCCGCCCACTATTTTTGCCTGCAATGTACGGGATCGTCTTTTATGCCTGCGGTTGATACGCGCATTGACCGAACAGATGACCGCGCACCGTACTGTGTTTTGCATTCCCGAACTTATACTTTATAATTTTTCAAATATTTCAACGCGAGAATTATCGCAAACTATAAGACTATAAAAATATGTAAAAAAAAAACAAAAATAGCGTTTTACTATTTTCTTTTTTTAAGGTAGATGTATAAGGCCCAGTAATCGTCACCTTGAGCAGATCGCTTGACTTTGCAGATTTCTATAGCTCAACTAGGAAAGTGAGTAAAAGTTATTTTGAGTCGTTCTTAGTGAGTTTTTTATTACGAAGAAGAAGGTCGTGAAATTCCCGTGCCTGGTACAGTTTTCGAGAAAATATTTCGTAAAGGTTATAAGATGCTATTGTACGAGTCATCGTCATGCCGCCATGACAGTTGGTCTGGTAATCGCAATGGGAACGTCCCACTGATCGTCACATGCGTTCAAACTGCTTTGAGGCCTTACATACCTTTGAAAAAAAATGTTTTTTTTTATCGACTTAAATTATGTATAAACATGTCGAAAATATTATGCAAAATTATTTCAGGTGGCCATTTTTTAAGACATGTAGAAAAATGGTTTTAAAACTTTAAACGCGTTTTTCATGAAGAAATGTTTTCAAAATCGGGCGGACTCGTAGGTCCTGCATTTTTTTACCGATTGACTTCAAATTTCAACTATAACTTCTTAGATACATTTTTATAGCGATGTACACACGATTTTTACAATCGTTTAACAATTGCGATTTTTGGAAACGAACAAAGGCCGTTGTTTAAGTCGAAAATGCGACTTTCTTAAAAATCGAGCTAGATGTACAATAACAAATATTTTATAATAATCGTGTGTACTTCGGTAGCAAAACTCATGTAGATTACGGGGAAAAGAAAATTCTTCTGGGTGCATATGTGCGACTCCAACGAGTCCGCTCGTTGGAGGTACTTACAGATATGTGAAATAAACCCTCTAACCCTCGTTTTGATTGCTTTATTAGTATTTTTAAAAAATCCCAAAAAGCCTTGTTTTCCGACCATCCAGAGATATATAAGGCCTTAACTAATTATGCAAAGGTTCGTAGGACTTTGTTGATTCGATTATGTCTGCATATAGAACGGCAGAATAATTTTTACGCACTCTGTCACAAACTTTATTATTTTTATTCAAACATTTGATAAAGAGTTTGAAACATAAATTTCTCTTCCATGGAACTTTATTAGTTTCAAAAATAAAACTAATTGTTGCGTATTACGTAAGGAATATTAATTTTTATTTATTTGTAGTCATTATAAACAAATATTTTTTCATAAAATAGTTTTTAATATTATTTCGATCGAGTGCTGTTTACCTGTGGTCAAGACATACCCACTTATCGACATGGTCATGACCCAGTAATCGACAACATTTATTTATATGTAAATCTTTTTACTATCGCGAATATGTGTATGACGATTACTGGTCCGTGGATCCTTCAGACAATGCTAATTACGGACCCAATATTTCTTTTCTGATTTTCTATAAACTAATATCCGATTCGTAAGACTCTTTTTTTTGCTAACATTGTCCCAGTTATCGACAACCGTGGCGATTAATCGGCAGAGTGTTTACGTTGCTGAACCGGTAATCGTCATATATGAAAATTCGTTCAAATTAACATAAAACTATAATTTTTTATGCTGAACGCAAAACTAAAATCCTTGTTAAGCACGTGAAGAAAAGCTTTCTTCACGCAAGTCCACAGGCATTCTCAAATCACCCGAGATGTGACATGGTTCACGTTAACCTCCTAATGAAGGATTCAGCCGAAATGACACCTAGACGTCGTAGCGGAATATATTGAATTTGATTATTCTTTTATACGTATACTTACGGGTGTGAAAATGTAATACAACATAGTAAATACCTCCTAGAAGCTAGTATACCACAGATCTGCACGAAGGACTGATTTTTATCTTAAAATACTTATTTGATGCGTAAACATGACGATCAGTAGGACCCTGACGGCCACTGGGCCGACTACCTTATACTTTTTTGTCTCTCCCGTCTCCCCGATTAAGCCCAAAAAGCAATGTACTTTGTTAGTCTACAGATTGTGCTGCGTCAAACATTGCCGGTCGAGCACACGGGTACACACATAATAAAGAAGAGGTATAATTGCGAATAGTACCTGCATATATGCGCCCGCTTAATATGCAGCATATATATCGTTTACCTTTTCAGTTTACAATGCATGATTTATAGTGATACGCATTTTCTTCTCTCTGTCTCTCTTTCATGCTCTCTTCCTCGCTTCGTACGGTAGCCTCGAGCGAATGGGAATTTATTGATACGAGGCTCAAGGTTGGAGTGTGCTCGAGGGATCGCAAATTCCCCGACGGTCGAGCTTGGCACAACTCGCGATAATGCAACACAAAGCCCAAGGTCGTCTCACTCCGGCTGGGTGGTGCAACCCTGGCGCGGAGAAGATCAAGCGAAAAGGGTGAAAGAAAAAATGGCGGCGGATGTCGTCGCCGCCACCACCACCGCTGCCACCAACATGATTGCATGTGTACGACTTTCTTATTCATTTTTTTTGCGCTTCCACGTACGTATGGGAAATTACAGGTCATACGATAAAGGAGCCGGGGCCTTGCCTAACAAGAAAAACACTTTGGTGTTTGTGGCCGATTCCATCCACGCTCGTATATGTTAAAGGGCTTTAAAAAGTAAGGAATACGATTTTTTTAAATTTGCCGATACCTGGTTTCAAGGAGCGAACTCACCCTTTACAGTTAGACAAATTAACGGGTAACAATGCAGTTTCACATACGAGTAAATTGATTTCAATGAAACAAAAACGAAAACGTTTTTCCACTTTTAATGCCCCGTACAAGCCGGTCGCGTATATCCTATCTACCTGGCCAGCGAGAAAACCCTGGGCGAGCAAACCCTTAGATCTCCGTTGTAACAGTTGATTTTTTTAAAGAGACTGTCGTAATTATTGACATAATTGCTCAAATGTACATTTGAATCGGAATGTAATGAGAATACCCGACATTAAAAAAAATCGCACAAACTATTCCAGATGCGGAATCCGAATATATCGAGTGGTTATAACTTTCCTGTTGTCCCTTTTGGTATTATCATTGTGATAATATTCGTACTGATGAGTGTTGCTTTCTGCCAAACTTTGGAGAAATGTACACTCCAAAGGTTTGTCAATAATAAGCTCCGTTGACCAACAATATGGGGCCGAAAAGTTCTCCAATTAAATTTTATAATGCTGTGTACGCATGGAATAAACATTATATTACAAAAAAATATAGAAGAAATCTGTATTTAATACGAAATTTGAACACACCTTAAGTCCGTATGAATTTTGTTCTACAACCGGTAAAAACTCACTGTTTTCAGTAATGTTGCATCAAAATATATCGCGACAATTATATATGAACATTTCTTGTGAGAAATATCATCACAATAACCATACGAAAAGAGACAATCGGAAAGTGTTGCTTGTATATGAATTCCGCAACTAGAAGAATTATGTGCGACAATTTTCAGATGCTGTAATATAATTTATTGCTGATATAAGTTGATATTCGAAAAAAAATATTGTATTTAAATGACAATCTTTTGCTGATAATCAAGCGTCATCGCCGAGCCATGTAAATTGCTTCGACTATACGTGGCTTAAAAGCAATTACACAGACGAAAAGCCTGATAAGTTTGACAATTCTGCAGAGTTTAGTTTCGTTGAATGTTCTAAAGCCCAGCGTGTCGATGTAACTATTACAACAGGTGTATGGTGTAAAAATCTTCGTGTTTGAAGCATTTTTTTACGATTGCCATTTTTGCACAACTTATGAATCGGAAGGTGATTGATGCTCTAAATTAAGTTTTTTTTCGCAATACGCGATTGTATGCAATGTTAGCGTTTGCCGATCTACCGAAATGCTGCGAGTTTTCATGAAGTTTATGGTACAATTTCGAAACTACACTATTAAAGGAAAAATTGAGTAGTAAATTTATCCCCTTAATTACGATTAATGACTTGTTCAAAAGAAAACCTTTTATATCAACTGAAGACGAGTATTTCGAATGCATATGCACGGTTGCAGAACGAATTTTGTATAACGATGATCGGTATAAAGGTGTCGACGTGTGAGAGGCAGTTCACCCTCTTAAACGTGCTTCCTTGCTGAAATACAAAAATGTGTAAAACTTAATTTTGTTTTCTTTCTAAAGTAATATCTGTTACATTTAAATTGATTCGAAGGTCTAAATATGGGATGGAAAAAGTAAAAGCGGTAGAGTTTTCTTATTCACTTGAACACGAAACGTTTCCGTTTTTGTTCCATTAGAATCGGTTAACTCCTTCTATGCGAAACTGCATTGATGGGATCCACTTTGATATGAAAAAGACAGGCCCCTGGATGTGCCCAATTTAAAAGGGAGATTCCACCCCTTAAACCGGGTATAAGCGGATTAAAAAAAACGTGTGCTTCGGTATTTCAAGCCCTTTAACATATATGGGCGGGAACGAAATCAGCGGCGGACACCAAAGTGACTTTCCTTGTAAGTAAGTGTTGCGATCGAACGCCTCAGATAACGTAGAAGACCAATTGCTCGCAGCTGGAATTTAACAACAATACTACTTATACAAATGGTTTTTCATTGCAGGAGTACAAAGTGCCATGTTATGTACACATGCTTTTTTCTGCCATTTTCTTTCTTCTGTGAACTTTTTCCAATTCTACAAGGCCAGCAAAAAAAAACTTGGCTGAAATTTCTCCGCTATTCTTCGCAAGTATCCAGGAAACTATCTCAGCCTAGCCGCCGCGAGTAAAGTAAAAGTTCATGCGGTTCATGCGCTATCCTTAGTAAAGTGTAGTGTTTCACGACCGCTCTGGCAAGGTGGCGCCATCGACCTGTCGCAGGAGGAATGGTGTAATATCGGTTATATGGCCATCGTAGTTATCAACATAGACAATGTGTTGTTAACTAGAAGCCCGTCATTTGCTACCTCTAATTTCCAGTGTACTTGTGTGGTTCATACGTTGTATGTTTCTATAATGTTTATATCCATTTAAATTTATTGAAAACATTTAATTAATTAAAAAATCAACATATTGTTAAAAATATTATTTTCGAGGTTTAACCATTTTTTCAGTACAACATTTCTCGGATACTTGCATAATACACTATTTTAAAAGTAATAAACATTTTTGTACAAATGATTCATGGAAAGAATATTATAAAATCATTGTTTAAATTGAAACAAATAATGATTCATTTCAAGGTTAACAAGAATTTATCGATGAGGTTAAACGAACAAAAATGTTGCGTGGAGAGGGGGATTTTTTGTTGCTTGGCGCTCTTTGTGAACTGTTTAAAAGTTTTAAAAAGAGATAATATACTTCGGGACCCATTTTACCTTCGTCCATATATTTTGTGGAATTACGCGAGACTTAATTACGATAAATGGTCGTTGGCGCCGTGGGAAACCCGACGGAACATTTCTCAGTCGATATTTTTCATATGTAGATTCATACATCGCGATGGCTTTACGTGGACACGTCATGTATGCGAATTAAGAGCATCACTGCCCTTGTCGTGCACACAGATGCACACACACGGGCGCACGGGCGCGCGCGCGATAGACGCTAGCACTGACTGTGTGTCAGTGCCAGCGTTTATCACGTTTACAGCGATGACGAAACAACGCGCGATCTCTCTCGAGTCGATTAAATACGAACTTAATTTAAACGATTAAACTAACTTACTTGTAAGTGAAGTTGTATCTTGACTGTACTCTGTGCCCTTTCCTCGATATAAAAGCATAGTATGCCTACTTGACGCAAGTAATCTCACACAATACAACGTTTCGAGCGTCAACTTCTTTATTGTTGCTTTGGTATACATGGTTCGATTGCGCTCGTCTAATTCTTCATTTACATATGTGCAAGTATATCAATACACATATCAAAACCGAAAATGGGAAAATCCAAGAAAAGGAGAAGGGCTAAGGAAAATGGAGATACAGTGGGGACTCTGAAATAGATTTTGTAAAACTAAATAGAATTTAAAAAAACGCGAGAATCCGGGGACATCAAAGAATGCGAAAGGACGAACGTTGGAATCAAAAAGATCGAGATAAGCACTGCCATCCGTAGGAAACTTTTCTCAATATGTAAGAGATGTATATATACAACGTCATCGCTCAAGTTATTTTTTCAACTGCTAAGGAAAACGAGAAAGAAAGGATGCCTGTCACCCTCTTTCCGTGGCCATTAGAGATTAAATCAAGATACTTTGATATTCATTGACTTTATTCGATAAATTTGAAAATAATGAGAACCTCGCGCAGCCTTTGACGATCAAGGAAAATCGAAGGGTTCTATCTGTTAAGGTAGAACGAGCGCGCGCTCTTGATTTCTATGGATTTTGTTCAAATTTCAACCAGACATTGTTCATATAATTATGCATATTTGAGTGAAATTTCAGAACAGTCGACTATTTAGATTGGGGGATAATGGATTTTTAAATTGTAACTTTTCACACTGCAGGGTCTGCATTGACCGAAAGTCAGGTCACATAATTCGTCGTACCATTCTATTTTGTTTATAAATTGAAGAAAAAAAATTATGTTCAGATAGCACACTAGTTAGGGATAGTTGTATAACTAGTTAGGGATAGAGTGACAAAAGTTTGGATTGCCTTTACTATTCAGTTTTGCTAAAAACGTTCGGTAAAGACAAAATCAATTTCCGTAAAACATATTTGTCCCCTATAATAAGAAGACACATGGCAATACCGCAGAACAGTATTGTTCAATATTTCGAGACGAAAAAATAATTATCGTATTCCTAAAGTTCAAGTATGTTATCATAAAAAAAATTGCGTTATAAATATTAATATTTTATATTGTTCATGTGATCTTCATTAACAAATAAAAGTGTTGGTTATTTCATAACTAATTAAAAATTTTGTTCGATAAAAAAATACTGCCAAATAATAATTTGTGTTGCAGAATTTTTTTTAACGTGTTGCGCAATCTTACGTCATTGGATACGTGGAAAGATGCGGTATTGCCATATGTATTCTAAATCTCAATGCATCTAAATTTCAATGCAGACCCTGCAGTGTTAAAAGTTGGAATTTTAAAACCCATTATCTCCCAATTTAAATAGTTGACTGTTCTGAAATTTCACTCAAACATGCATAATGATATGAACAATGTCTGGTTAAAATTTGGACAAAATCTATAGAAATCGAGAGCGCGCGCTCTTGCGGGCTGCACTGTTGAATCTTCCTTTATTAATTGAGTTTCGGGCTCAACTGCCATTGTCGCCTGATTCGTCTCTTTACGGCGGTTTTTTTGGCTTTTTTTTTGTCGGATGGCTCAGCGTAGTTGAGTTGACACGAGCTTCCGGCGTCGCCTTCCACGCTGCGTCCTGTATTAAGTGGACAAAGTATTCGGCGGCGGCGTCCTCTATGTGGCTTTCGTTTTGAAGAGATACTTTTGAATCGATATTCATGTCAACTCTGTCTTGAAAAGCGGACCGTTTCGTAAACTTGTTGCGGATCGACGGTTTCTCTATGTTGATTGTTACACCGTAAGCCGTACTGGCGTGTGATCGGATGATGGATCGAGACTGCTCTCTACGTTTATATAGTTTTCGGCCATATCTTTAGTCATGAAGAAGACTGGTACATCCAGAGTTTTGTTTATCAGTCGGCTAGTAGCGTAGGTTATTTTCCTGCTGAGAGTTAGTCACAATTTAGTGTTGTTATCAGTTCAGTAGTTTGCGGCCTCTAGTCGTTGTTAGTCCCGACCTGATAAGGGATGCTTAGAGGTAAGTCGCTCTCGGCAAGAAATCCAGGCCCTAAGCTCTGAAAAAACGTCCGTAAATTTATCGACTTGCATAAATACTATGATAAATACCGGTTGACTTTTGAAGGAGTTTGAAGGCTTCGTAAGATAAGAAAAAAAGTCTTTCAATTTCTCCGAGACGTTATAAATTTCTTATATTCATTTACAATTCTGACTCACGTAACAGATTGTGAGCAAAAAAAAATACAAAGTACCACTGACAATTAACGAAAATTATTATGGCCTCGTGAATTTGCCAAAAACCTCAAAAGAGACCTTTGATTGGTGGCAAAGAGGAATAGATACTTAGAACCGTTAGGACAATTGAAAGTCCTAGCTTTACTATTGAATTGTTTTCGGACGCATCACCTACAGGATGGCGAGTTTAATGCAATGGCCCAAAGGGCCCATCGAATAAACTCGGTCGGAGTCGGAATTGAGTTCGGCCAGTAGAGAAACTCATTCGCTATAGCCGAAGCATACGTTGCTTGTCGGGAATCAATGAGGAGATCATACAGAATCAAAACCGTATGATCGGAAATCGCTTCGGTATCGGAGGCATCCATGAAACAATACGATTGCAGCTTAACGAAATGGAAATTTTGTATATCGAACAGGTGAATTCGTTTGTGCGTTCCACCCCGAATTACACTAGGACCTTGATTCAACAGACAGTGGGGGGTATCGTTACCGCTTCATACTCGCGTTAAATCCAGGAAACGCAGTTCTGCGCGTTTTTTTAACTCGACACAAATGACCTTGCGTCTAGCAACGTCCTGATAGAGGGGCAGCATTTCTCCCATAATGTGGCACACATATCAAACTGGCTCGTGTCATAGATGTCGCTGCGATCACCGTTGTAAGCGGTGGCAGTTAGTGTCGATCGCCAAGAGCCAGTTGTAATGAAGAGGGACCCGAGCTAACACGAAAAGCGCTCGCCTCTCTAATAAAGTATATTATTCCATCATATAATGTTCGGTGTCTACTTCATGAAACAATCCAAACATTACATGGTGAGACAATGCAATAAAAAATCGACTTCTGCGTGAAGAGGATTTGAAGCTTGACCGATGCATTCAACTCTGCAAAGCCGCAGAACTAGCTGAACACCAACTGAAAAGTCTAAAAAGCAAATCCGAAACAGTGAACTCAGTACGAGTCGGAAAAAAGAAAGAAAAATTCCACGAATACAAGGAAAACAGTGGCTCATCTACATCGAGCGAGAACAAAGATCGTTGTACACATCGCTATTCGAAGAAACCGAGTGAGCCGAGACAAATGGGCAACCGAAATGAAAACAAGTGCTCGAAATGCGGATATACGCATGCATGTAGAAACTGCCCTGCGTATAACAAACAGTGCCGAGTATGCCGTAGAATGAATCACTTTGCTCAAGTCTGTAGAAGCAAAAGTCGACATATTAACGCGATTGACACACACGAAAATAACACCAATGCAAACTTCCTGGGCAATATTGGTATTGCCTCGGTGAGCAGTATGGATATGCGTAAGTCGATCAGGCTTGTTAATTATAACGCTGAAATAAAATGCAAAATAGACTGTAGATCTCTGTACAACATTCTTCCGACGTGTTATCGAGACGAATGTAAAATTCTCGACCAACTACATCCCTGTACCGAGCAGTTTACTGACTACAACAAGTCTGAAGTAAAGATGCTGGGAAAATAAGACTCCTGTCCAAAGTCAAAGTTCGTGTGGAGTGGCTCGACTATTATGTTGCTGACAAATGTGACCGGGTGCCTCTCCTGGGAATCAAGGACTCTGAGAGGATGCAGCTGATAGTTCGACTTCACTGAATAAGGAACGCTGACAAACTGGTTAAAGACAACAATGATATCTTCGAAGGCCTAGGTCAACTTCAAAACTACGAGTACGACTTCAAACTGCAAGAAAACTACGTCGGTAAAGGAGTTCCCCGCCGGTAAAGGGGTTCCCTGCCGGGGTGTGCCGTTTAAGTTAAAAGACGCATACAAGAAAGAGCTTTATAATATGAAACGTGACGGGATAATAGCAAAAGTTGAAGAACCGACAGAATTTGTACATCCGGTCGTTATTGTAAAAAAAGATGATAATACATTGCGAATTTGCTTAGACCCACAAAACTTGAATACTTGCCTATTACGCGAACATTACAAACTTCCGACGTTTGAAAAAATCTCAGCTAGGATGCAAGAGGCGAAAGTCTTCTTAATTTTAGATGCGAAAAAAGCATTCTATCAAATAAAACTCACCAAAAAAGTTCGAATCTGACCGCCTTATAGATATAAATTTCTAAGAATGTCTTATGGCATTAAGTCGGCTTCGGAAATTTTCCATAAAAAATTGCTGAGATTTTTAAAAACGTCGCAAATGTACAAGTATCCATAGATGACATCATTGTTTGGACTAGAACGGAAACAGAACACATGCAAACTCTGAAACAAGTGTTCGAAAAGGTGCGAGGGCAAAATGTAAAGTTAAACAGAAACAAATGTAAAATTGCTCAGAAAAAAGTAAAGTTCTTGGGGCATGTCTTTTCGTCGGCCGGCGTTGAGATTGATCCAAGCAAAGTAGAAGCAATTTTAAAAATCAGTACGCCTTGTGGTACAAAAGAACTCGGACGATTTCTCGGCATGGTTACTTACGTTGCAAAGTTTGTACCAAGATTGACTGATTTCATAGATCCGTCGAGAATACTGATGAAAGAAGATGCAAAGTTTAAATGGTTGTCAATTCATGATAATGCGTGTGAAACAGTAAAGAAAATGTCGTGTAACAGCCCAGCTCTGCAATATTACGATCCGAACGAGAAATGCACTTTAACGGAGACTTTGTCCTTGGAGTGCCATATTTCAGGTGTTTACATTTTATTTTTTTTAAAGGAAACGAGTAAAGCTTTTAGAGTGCTGTTTTTTCTTGCTTTTATTCATGATATACAGAACGTTAAAAATAAAAATAAAAAACCAAAATGGCGGCCGTTGCAGCTCCGCGAAAACAGGTCCTCAAATCGCGGGAGGTAAACGGCTGACATCACTGCCCCCTTTTTGTTGATCTGAAACACAAATTCAAAGCATATTATCAATCTGTGACCCTTTGGCCATGGAATGACGGATGGGTTTTTCGTTTAGTACAAATTTCGGAAAATGGCGGCAATTTAAAAAAATCGAATTTTCGCGTTTTTTTCGCATAAAAAAATAAATAATAAATGCAAAAATGTATCTATCGAAAAAACGATCCGTCATTCCGTGAAGGTCAGGAGAATGTCAGCCATTTTTAAAAACGTGTTTTCGAGAAAAACGCGTTTAAAGTTTTGTAATGTGTTTACACAAATGTGTTTATAATTACCGCTAATCGGCAATGCCTGGTCCATAGAAGCATCCCTCCTCTTCTTCTAGCTGCTCATGTTGAGCTCAAATTGATTTTTTGAAAATTTCAAGTACAAAGGCTCCCTTAAGCGTTAATGCCAGTGACCCAGGAATGGGCGCTGTTCTCTGACAAAATGATCGTCCAGTGGCGTATGCGTCGAAAGCGTTTACGAGTACTCAGAAAGCGTGGGCTCAAATAGAGAAGCAAATGTATGCGATAGTCTATGATTGCGAAAAGTTCCGTAAATACGTCCTAGGAAACCTGACCAATGTAGAGAGTGACCACAAACTATTCGAGTCGATACTGAAAAAACCGGCAAATGACATTCCGCTCCGTTTACAAAAAATGAGACTTCGGCTTCAACCTTATGATATTCAAGTGTCCTACAAGCCTGGAACAAATATTTTTAGCTGATACGTTGACACGCTCTCATTGTACAATTGAACCCGAGGATGATGACGATGTAAACAACTGTGTATTATTGATAGATCGTGCAGAGCATATGAGCGATAAACGCAAAATTCAACTCCAGCGTGAAACGAAAACAGATCGAGAGATACAAACGCTTCGAAATATAATCCGCAACGGCTGGCCAGAAAACCCACGAGAAGTGCCAAAGATAGTTAAACCGTATGTAACCTTCCGAGACGACCTTTGGGAGTGGGATGACCTAATATTGAAAAACAATCGCATTGTAGTCCCACATAATTTAAGAAATTACATGCTCATGAAGCTTCATTACAAACACTTAGGTATAGATAAGACAAAAGCAAGAGCTCGCGAAATTGTATTTTGGCCAGGAATGTTAAAACAAATTGACGAACTAGTAAGTTACTGCACAATTTGCAAGCGATTTCAAAACAACAACATAAGAGAACCGTTAATGGTACATGATGCTCTAAATAAGCCATGGGAAAAAATTGCCACCGATATCTTCTATTTCAAAGGACGTCACTACCTCTTGTTAGTTGACTACTTTTCGAAATTTGTTGAGATTAGTATCTTGCCGAATCTCGACAGTCAGTCAGTAATCACCGTATTGAAGTCGAATTTTGCAAGGCATGGAATCTCAAAAATAGTCCAATCTGACGGTGGTCCACAGTTCAAATGTCAACAATTTATAAACTTCGAGACAAGTTCGGGCTTTAGCCACACATTTTCGTCACCATTCTATCCAAGAAGTAATGGCATGGTAGGACGTCATATCCAAACTGTAAAAAGACTTCTGAAAAAAGCGGACTTCGACAAGAAGGATCCTCACCTTGCGCTTTTAGAATATCGAAACACTCCGATCTCATCGGAAATAGAGTCGCCCAACAAGCGAATGTTCGGAAAATCAATTAAGGGCATGTTGCCTAATTTTCAATTTGTAAACGACGAGAAAGATAAAGAATCAAATTTGAAGCTGCAGTTGAGGCAAAATGTTCAAAATGTAAATCATGATAAAATCTCGAGAAAACTGCCTGAATTGGATATAGGGAAAATCGTGAGAGTTCGTAGTAATGACAATAAAAGCTTTGACCGTAGTGCTTTAGTGGTTGGAAATGCCGAACGACCAAGGTCATACCATATTTTACTGAACTTAGGAAAAGTACTGAATCGAAACCGTCACAGTCTGATTAAAGACTCAAACATCTCGAAATTCCGACTTGAGCCGAAATGTGATAGTCTCGTAGATGTGTCAGATAGCCAAGCATTGGGAAAACATCAAAATGTAGTCATTCGGAGTGCTCCTAGCCCTAGTGTAATCACGAGTGAAGTAGCTTTGCCTCACGTACAAGTTGTAAGTGATTGTCGTGGTTCAAATCAATTAGCACTTCATAATAATAATAATACGTGCCGGAGTGAAGAATTAAAACCGAAAAAATCATCAGTTGTCACTCAAAGTGGTCGCCAGGTTAAAAAACCAGCCTACTTAAATTACTATGAAACTAAATGACTTCGCCAGGTATTGAGCATTAAATTGTTAATAATGATACTGCGACAATAAGCAAATGTGAACTGTATTGAAAAAAAACTTATCCACGCTTCTCTGACTAAGAGACAAGCGATTGTTAAAACCAAAGTTCCATTGGTTAAGATGTATTCAAGGCTTGATCGTTGTTATGTAAGCACCTTACATCTAACCGCGTTAAATTGTACATTTACAAGAACACTCATCAGCCCCGGATCTACGATTTTTCCGAGCCGGGGCAAAAACTTGACATTGGCGCCCCTCCCTTCCAGCATTTGAGATTAAGGGGGAAGATCTCTTTAGATGCCCGAAAATAAGTAATTTTTCATGATTTTTCAAAAAATGTGATAAGATAATCGCACCATTTAAAAATTTTGACCGTATCTTATTACAACTTTCAAGTGGTAAAACTCTTTTTCCTTTTTCAAACAAAACAAAATAGCGGCGTTATAAGGTATTCCTTTAGGGGTCTTTTGAAAAACTGCTCATGGTATAGCTCAAAAAGTTATTGATCGATCTGGCTGAAATTTTGGTCGGTTTCTCACTATAAAATTATTGGAAGGATATACCTATAAAAATATGAAAAGGTATACAATTGAAAATTAAGTAGGCTTTGTAATCAAATGTTGATATTTTTTACCATTTTCTCGACATTTACGCGATAACCTTGAAACTTTAGGTATATCCTTCCAAAAGTCTTATAGTGAGAAATCTGGCAAAATATCAGCCAGATCGATCAATAACTTGTTGAGCTATAACACGAGCAATTTTTCAAAAGACGCCTAAAGGAATACTTCATCAAAGTTCGTCTCCTAGGCAGTTTTATTTTCGATAGCTAGGATCACGACGCCATTGAAACTCACCAAAGCGCCCTGGATGTTAGGCGCTTTAGTGAAACAAGTTTTTTCAAACAAAAGAATTTGGCGCCTCCTTAGATTGCCGCCCGGGGCAGGTACCCCGGTTTGCCCCCCCCCCCCCTCCCCTTAGATCCGCGGCTGACACTCATCACTCATAATAGTTGTATTGTATAATTCCGTGTTATTAAAAAAAAACACCGTTGTAAGCTAACACGAAAAGCGCTCGCCGCTCTAATAAAGTATATTTCGCCATCATATAATGTTCGGTGTCTATTTCATGAAACAATCCAAACATTACAGCCCGTATAGCGGGGAGTCGAGCGCAAGACGAAGCGTTTTGAATCCCGGCCATGTAGCCATGTGCCACACGCCAGAAAATTTCGACGTGGCCTCTCGTTACGTCGGTAGTGCAGATCTCGTTGTTTTTGGCTACGAGTCACTACTGACGGACGGCGCAGCGCTCGCGAATTCGGCTTCGATATTTCTCACTGGGACGAAAAGTCGAAGCCGAATAAACGACGATCGCTGAGCGCGCTTGTGTGCGTGTGTTTGTTCGCTACGCCGCCACAGACTGGTAAAACAACCAAAAACCTGGCCACAAATCAAATTTCTCGAAATGGTCGACTAGACTTCAAGCTTAATCCCATAAAAGGTAGATAATCCACGTGTCACTAGGCAAAATCTCTACGTGCTTCCGAGTCCCCGTCTGCCACACGGGCAGTCGGAACCTAGCGCTTGTTGACAACAATCGTCTCTGTTCGTGGCAGCTCTAAAAAAACCATTATTTCTCCGTGCCTTAATTTGTGTGCAAAGTGATTCAAGATACAAAAAGTGCTATGGATTCTATCGATCAAGATATGTACTGCATTCTATGATCCGTTTTATTTATTAAGAGAGCTTATTCATGTCCTACTTTGCGGTATATCAACATGCCTACAAATATTGGATTTTTCCTTATTTTTGTTGTTAAAATTCGTATTTTTAAACATGTGCAACTCATCGCAACTGCATCATAGTAATATTTCAATAAACTAGAGGATATGTGCAATCATACAAGGTATCAAAAACATTCACATATATTCACATAAAAGATAATTTTAACTCTGAAAATTGTCTCCTTGACTGCGATTTTCTAACGATTATTTTTATTGTTTCAGACTCTCTACATTGTGTCATATCTATGACTAGGAAAGAGCTCCATGAATTAGTTAGAGCTAGTCCGCAAGGGTTTACTAGTAGATATTCCCAAGGCTGGGTACGGAAACACGAATGACGGGAATACCTCTCGCAAATTCTTTTCCGACCCAGAAAAAGCAGCATCCATCACGTGTATTGACGAAGATCTTATTAAAAAATTTAGAATAATTTTAGAAGTCATATCGTCAGGATTTAAAATAGATTTAGAAAAATTTTCTGCCTACACTATGGATGTAGCGCATTACTACATTAACTTGCACAGCTGGCAACCAATGAGCCTTACTGTACATAAAATATTGGTACAATCTCCAAGTGTAATATCTCACGCGCTTCTGCCTATTGGCAGATTTCTTCTGCCTATTTTCAGAAGAGGCTGCGGATGCCCGCAACAAGCACTTCCGGCTACATAGGGAAAGCTTCTCTAGGAAGTTTTCTAAAAAAGCCTGCAATGAAGATGTGCTGACCCGGCTTCTTCTGACATCAGACCCTTACATAAGTAGCCGACAAAGTGAGAAAAAGAGGGCTAAAAATAAACAGGCTTTCTCTAAAGAAGCAGCAGCTTTCTTTATACCTGGAGATGAGACAATAGGTGAAGATGAATAATGTTTTTTTTATACCTAAAATTTTAGTTTTTATTTTATTTGTAAACCTTTTTTTTTATTTATTTTTGTAAATCTAGTATTTGAGAAGTCATAGTTTTACTGTATTTCAACGTGTATTTTATTCTTTGTTACCACAATACATTTTTTCCTCATATCATTATATTTTTTATTTTTCTCCTTCACCAAATATCTTCAAAATTTATATTATTTTATGAAAAATATAATTTCTCGTCATGGGCCACCTATCTGATAAAGAAAAATAAAACAAAATATTTTTGGCCAGGGTTTTAGTCGTTTTACCAATCTGTGCGCCGCGCCGGCCACGTGCAACCTTCTCGCATGCATTTCGGTCGTAGGGAAAACCCTTTATACCTATGCGTGTGTATCGCACAATACACACAACTAGTGTAGGCTTAGCAACCATGCTACGCTTGAAAGCACGCCCTCGCTCGGCAGGAGAGCGGTGAAACTTTGTTACATTTTACATTGTATTTGCAAATGACATCGAGTCGATTTTTTTTTCGCCGACGGTCGTTGGTCGAAATTTCATAACAATTGAATTGTTTAGCAAGCAGGGTTTGCTAGAGACTCGCCTTCGGCTGTGTGGTGGCATTTTCCCATGCTTTTTCAATTAATTTAAACAAATAAGCTTAGGCACTATTTGTAATCTTGATGTCGCTTATCGTCAACGAATTCGATCTCCATCTCGAGCGAACGAGATTGCTCGAATATCACTCTACAAAAGAGTGATACAATTTTATAACGCTCATTGTTCAAACAAATGAGTTTGGCATTTTTATCTCTGCCAAGGTTCATCTTCGGGAGGTTTTCGGCGGGTCAACTTCTCGAGCAATAAAGATCGCTAGCCTCGCTCCATGGAAGAGCGGTGAAAAGTTTCGATCGCGAATTGTTTAAACAAATGGCCTCGAATCGATTTCATTTGTCGACGACGGTCACGGGTGGGCATTTCATTACGGTTAAATTTTCCAGCCAATGGGGTTTGCTAGAGACTCGTATTGTGGAGGGATTCTGGCATTTTCCAATCCTTTTTTAATTTATTTAAACAAATAAGCTCGAGGATCTATCAAAATCTCGATGCCGCTTACCGTCGACGAATTCGATCGCTGCCAAAATCTTGAGCGAACGAGATTGCTCGAAACTCATTTTACACAAGAGTGGTCAAATTTTACAATGCTCATTGTTTAAACAAATGCCTTCGGCATTTTTATCTGTGCCAAGGTTCATCTTCGGCAAGTTCTCGGAGGGTCAACTTCTCGAGCAATAAAGATAGCTAGCCTCGCTTTACGGAAGAGCGGTGAAAAGTTTCGATCGCGAACTGTTTAAACAAATCCCCTCGAATCGATTTTTTTTGTCGACTACGGTCATCGGTGGACATTTCTTAACGGTTGAACTTTCTAGCAAACGGGGTTTGCTAATGAATTCCAACGAAAATCTTTGATTTTTTTTATTTTTAATTAATTTTTTTCGGGTACATTATGACTCCAGAATATCTGTACAGGCTATACAAAACGTTCGAAAAAATTTGATGGCCCAGAATCCACCCTTATTGAGAGGTTGAAAGTGAAAAAAAAATATATCTCGGGTGATCATGACATTCCCAGTTTTTTTTATTTGCGGCATCAATTTTGGGCGTCTGCGAAAAGCCACAAAAAATTAGCAACGATTTCCAACTTCGGGAACCCACCCTTAGGGGGGAGTGAAAGACGAATGAAAATCGTATTTCCGGCGATATAGGGATTCCCAGTTTTTTTTATTTGCGCCGATCGTTCCTAGTACCTAACGAAAGCCACGAGAAAATTGGCAACGATTTCCAACGTCCGGAACCTGCCCTAATCGGGGGTGGGAGAGGGGGTGAAAGTCGAATAAAAATTGTATTTCCGGTGATGAAGGGATTCCCAGCTTTTTAATTGCCCCGGTCGTTCCTAGTACCTAACGAAAGCCACAAAAAATTGGCAACGATTTCCAACTTCCGGAACCCGCCTTTATCGGGGGTGGGAGAGGGGGTGAAATTCGAATAAAAATTGTATTTCTGGCGATCAAGAGGATTCCCAGTTTTTTAATTTGCGTCGATCGTTCGTAGTACCCAACGAAAGCCACAAAAAAATTGGCAACGATTTTCAACTTCCGAAACCCGCCCTTATCGGGGGTGGGAGAGGGGGTGAGATTCGAATAGAAATTGTATTTCCAGCGATAAAGGGATTCCCAGTTTTTTTTTATTTGTCCCGATCGTTCCTAGTACCTAACGAAAGCCAAAAAAATTGGCAACGATTTCCAACATCTGGAACCCACCCTTATGGGGGAGTGAAAGTCGAATGAAAATCGTATTTCCGCCGGTGGAGGATTTCCCAGTTTTTTATTTGGGCTGGTTGTTCCTAGTACCTAAAGAGACCCACAAAAAAATTGGGAACGATTTTCAACTTTCGAAACCCGCCCTTATCGAGGGTGGGAGAGGGGGTGAAAATCGAATAAAAATTGTATTTCCGGCGATAAAGGGATTCCCACTTGTTTTTTTATTTTCGCCGATTGTTCCTAGTACCTAAGAAAAGCCACAAAAAATTGTCAACGATTTCCAACTTCCGGAACCCACCACTGGGCGCATCATGCCGAATCGATAATCGTGCGAGGCTTTATCATTATCGGACCCATTCGAAAAAATTGCTCGGCTTTTTTCACAGTGAAATTCGCAAATAATTGTCCACGAAGAAACATGCGCTTTTCCAGAACCCCACCTTATTGGAGCATAACAACATGAGGCGATTTCCCTCTGGCCCACGTCTTTTCCTAAGAAGATTGAAACCACAATCGTTACAGTGCGATGCGAATTAGTTTTTGGGTTTGCTCAAGGTTTTCCTGGAAAACTTTGCCTACAAGAATCGTTTACTCATTTTTCAAGATGCTCATTTAGAGATCTATCATTTAAAAATTCAAAAAAATTTGATCAGTGAAAATACGTCAGAAAAATATAAACTAAATCATTCTTCACGTTCGAGCAATCCGAACAAACTCCAACACCATCTTTTCTTTACGCGGGTCAATGGATAGTAAAAAATCTCGACAAAAATGATCAATGTTCGGAGATTAGACGCGGACTAATTCCGCGTTAACGAGACGCGGCCTGAAAAAGAGTAGTGGGGGTAGCTTCGGCTAGACAGGCTGGTTTGTAGTAGTGAAACACGCATAGCGTCAAATTATCGGACTCGCTGTATCGCGAGTCCGCGCACGTTATGTACGCACGAAAGTGAGTAAAGGCGGTGTTCCGTTTTTTTTTCAGTCCCACTAGAGCTGTTGAAGGTACCCGAACCTAACCGAGCAGACGATCAGGCGAAAGGAGAAGGGATAGTGGAAGCATGGAGAGTTTCAGTGCACATAAAGACACATGAAAGAAGTAGCCAGAAGCGGGAATGATTTTTTCTGGAAAGTTTTCCATAGAACAATCGAGCAGTGTGATTTCTCATCCCTTGCCGATTCATTGTTGACCAATATTTGTTTTTGAACAACTGGCTAGTTCTCCTACACATAAAGACGTATGTGAGAAGTAGCCAAAACCTTCGGACACACAAAACAATTTTTTTTGTTCAAGCCCCACAGCACAACAATCGAGCAGTGGTACCTTTCCTCCTTTGATGACTTCTCGTTGCCTAGCACGTCTTTACAGTACTAGAAGTTGCCAAAAGTTTGAGAGAAGCGGAATATTTTTTTCTTCATAGAAGTCGTATGGTTAAACAATCGAGCAGTGTCACCTGTCACCTCTTGATGACATATTGTTGTCCAATATTTTCTTTACAGTTTGAGAAAGTTCTCGTACATATGAAAACATATGTGAGAAGTAACTAGAAGCTTCAGACACGGAAAAATCAGATTTTTTAATTAAATCTGTACCATGCAACAATCGAGAAGTCCCACCACTCATGCCTGGGCCATTTATTGTTGTCCAGTATTTTATCTAAATTCCTCGAGAGTTCTCGGACGCATACAAACAGATATCAAAAGTGGACAGAATATTCGGGCACACGCAATTTTTTTTAGCTACGAGGTGAACATTAGAACATTTGATTTTTTGTCTATCTCCTTCTCTGTCGATTTATAAAGACGAATAATTTCTTTTTCAACTACCAGCAACTCAAAGTACACGAGAAACTAATGTCAGAAAGAGCCAGAATCTTCGGACGCACGCAATAATGTATTCGATCGAAAGTGTACCATACGACGTTGCAGCAGCCTGACCTCTCATCCCTTGATGACTGGTCGTTTCCTAATTATTTATTTAGCATACTCGAGAGTTTTACTACACATACAGATACATGGAAGAAGTAGCCAGCAGCTTCAAAAACGGAGAATGAATTTTTCTGGAAAATGCTCCATAGAACACTGCTCGACTGTTCTTCCGTACAACTTTCATGAAAAAAATATTTCGCACCTCTCAAGCTTATGGCTACTTCTCAGCCATATTTCTGTGTGTACTGTAACTCTCTAGTACTGTACAGACGTGCAAGGGAGAAAAGGTACCACTGCTCGATTGTTGTGTGGTGGGGCTTGAATAAAAAAAATGTTTCCTGTGTCTGAAGCTTTTGGCTACTTCTCACATACAAATATTTCAAATACCTCAATACAAGTATTTCAAAAACAAATATTGGACAACATCGAATCGGCAACGGATAAGAAATCACACTGTTCGACTGTTGTATGGAATACTTTCCAGAAAAAAATCATTCTCGATTTCTGAAGCTTCCGGCTCCTTCTTTCATGTGTCCTCATGTGTACTGAAACTCTCTAGTATTCTGAATAAATGATTACAACAAAACAAGTCATCAATGGATGAGAGGTCAGCCTACTGTACCGTCGTATGGTGCACTTTCGATCAAAAATATAATTCGGTGCGTCCGCAGTGTCTAGCTCCGTCTGACATTAGTTATTTCGTGTACTAGTCGCTAGTAGTTCGAAAAAATATTAGTCTCAATTAATCAGCAGGGAAGGAGATAGATCGCACATCAAATGTTGTATTGTACACCTCGTAGCAAAAAAAAAATTCCGTGTTCCTGAATATTTTGCCGACTCTATACATCTGTTTGTATGCGTACTGGAACTCTCCGGAAATTCAGAAAAAATACTGGACAACAGTGAATTGCCCAGGCATGAGAGGCGAGAATTCTCGATTGTTGCATAGTACAGGCTTAGTCAAAAAAATGATATCCCGTGTCTGAAGCTTCTAGTTACGTCTCACATATGTTTTTATATGTACGAGAACTTTGCGGTACCGTCAACAAAATATTGGAGAACAATAGGTCGTCAAGGGATCACAGATAACACTGCTCGATTGTTGTATCGTTCAACGTTGATATAAAAAATTATTTCCCGCCTTTCAAGCTTATGGCTCCTCCTCTGTCATCTTTTTGTGTGTACTATAACTGTAAAGAAGTGCTAGACAACGAAAAGCCATGAAGAGAGGATAGGTACCACTGCTTCATTGTTGTGCGGTGGGGCTTGAAAGACAAAAAAATCGTGTGTCTGAAGCTTTTGGCTACTTTTCACATACGTCTTTATGTTGTGACCAACTTTTCGAGGGGAAAAGGGAGAAGGATATTCGGATATCCACGAGGCCACAAAATCCCGTCCTCGTCCTTCCCGACGATTTATTTTTATAGGGCGCCAGCCGAAAATCGGCTCGTCGGGATGGCGGGAGGGAGGACGGGAATACCCGGCTTGGCCGCAGCCCGGGGAAGAAGGGCAGAGGGGGGGGGGGTGCGCTAAACGAACACTGTCACGGGAGGGAAGAAAACGATAAAGCCCGACTCAAGTCCAAATTTCGTCTTGCGATTTTCTATTTCATTTTCAAAAACACAATTCACCCGACAAACAAACGATTCCCAAAACGGGACGACGCGACAAGTGACTAGGACGGATGCTCACACACGCACACGCGACCGGGACCTACACTCTCTTACACTTTATCGCGAGCTCGTCTCGGCCTCTCCTCACTCTCGCCTAACGGCCATAAAGATTTCAAAATAACACCGGGCCCCCACTACTCGGTTACCCGGCCGAGCTGGAATTAATTTGTTAACGCGACCAGAACTCTCCCGGCCGCCACATTCACTCCCTCGATTCCCGAATCGACGACCGTCCTCAGCGGCAGAACCGGGATTATCCGACAAGGGACAGAGACACCGGCTATACCGGGCCAAACGGCCGGGACTCCGCACGGGTTCGAGCTCGCGTCCCGTTGAATGGCGGGAGGCCAACTCTCCGCTAAGAAGTTCCCTGTCTTCGCGAACAAATGTTTTGTGTCTCTGAACCCCCTCAGGTCCGACCGCGGATTCGGAGGGTCGTCGACGGGAATTTCACTCGCGGTTCACACTCACACTCAAATACGCGATAACGAAAATTTTCGGGAACTTGCCCGACGCGAAAAAGGAGACTTCCCGCGCGCGACCACGACGCGAATCCTACGGCGGGACGCGCTGGCTCGACCCTCCCACCGAAATTCCCTCAAATAACGCGAAAAGGCCGCGGTCGCGACGGCACCGAGATCGAGGATCGATTCTACGGTCGACAGCCACCGAGCTGATACGAGGAAGCGCGGCTTGGCTAACCCGGGGATTTTGCTGGACCGCGTACTTCTGATCGTCCACATCCGTCCGGCTCGACACCTCGCAGGAAGCTGGTCTCTCCGGCACGCGGGCTAACGTGCCGGCCCTCTCTCACGCGGGCCACGTGATCTCCCGTATAGAGGGCGGGCGCGCGCGTTCCGGTGTCGCGCCACGGGACTAGCGCGCGCGAATATGAATTATACGCAACGATCCCGAGCCAGATCGCACGCGGACGATTCGCTGCGCGACACGGTCGAACACGACATTAGGACTACGACGGGTGCGTAGACGGGGGGTGAGCGGGTACGCGTTCGCCGTCTCCGATCACGTGGACGAATTTGGGCGCATTCGCAACTCGCGCGTCGCTTCATTACCCCCGGTGTCCGGTGTCTCTCTCTCCGCCTCAGCTTGACGCCCTCGCCGCACTCGCTTCCGATGGCGCGGCCGTCTATCCGATCTCATCCTCTCTCTCGCGCTCGCGGGAGACCGCAGAAATTACATTAAAAAAAAGAAAAATGATGGGAGGGATTAGCAATCGGCAATGTCTTCGTTCAGGGGACCCCATGGAAGCTCGTCGTGGTCGCGGTGCCGGCCCCGAGCCGGAGGGACATCCCGACTCCGCGCACCGGGCGGGGGCATCAAATTTATTCACGTCACAATGTATAGGAGAACTCTCCAGTATTCCAAAAACAAATATTCGACAACAATAAATCGGCAAGGGATGCCAAAACACACTGCTCGGCTGCTGTATGAAATATTTTCAAAAAAAAAAATCATTCTCGATTTTGGAAGTTCCTGGCTACTCCTCACATGTGCCTTCATGTGTACTGAAACCCTCTAGTATGCTGAATAAATCAATAGACAACAATCAGTTAACCAACGATGAGAGGTCAGACTGCTGTGCCGTCGTGTGATACAATTCCGATCAAACAAATTATTTCGTGCGTCCGAAGTTTCTGGCTCCGTCTGACATGTGTTCTTCCGTGTTCTAAAAGTCTCTAGCAGTTGAAAAAAAAATTAGTCTCATTAATTCGCCAGAGAAGGAGATCAAACAAGAATCGGATGTTGTACGCTACAGGTTTAATAACAAAAATCGATTTTCCGTGTCTGAAGTTTCTAGTTTCTTCTCACATATGTTTTTATATGTACGAGAACTTTAGGGTACCGTAAAAAAAATATTAGACATCAATTGGTCATCAAGGGATACTAGGTGACACTGCTCGATTGTTCCACCTCACAACTACAATGAAAAAATGTTATTTCGCAACTCTCAAGCTTATGGCTACTTCTCCGTCATCTTTTGGTGTGTACTATAATTATCTAGTACTGTATAGAAGTGCTACATAACGAGAATTCATCAAGGGAGGAAAGGTACCACTGCTCGATTGTTGTTTGGTGGGGCTTGAATGAAATAATTGTTTCGTTTGTCTGAAGCTTTTGGCTACTTCTCACGTACGTCTTTATGAGTAGAAGAACTCGCTAGTATTTAAAATACGTATATTGGACAACAATGAATCGCCAAAGGTCGAGAAATCACACTGCTCGACTGTCGTATGGAGTACTTTCCAGAAAAAAATCATTCCGTATTTCTGACGCTTCTTGCTAATTCTTCGATTTGTCTCCATGTGTCCTGCAACTCTCCATCATGCTGAATAAATCATTAGACAACAATCAATGTACAAGGATGAGAGGTCAGACTGCTGAACCGTCGTGTGATACACGTGGGATCAAAAAAATTATTCCGTGCGTCCGAAGTTTCTGACTCCTTCCGACATCTGTTCTTTCGTGTTCTAAAAGTCTCTAGTAGACGAAAAAAATAAGTCTCATTAAACCGCCAGAGAAGGAGATGAGTCAAAAATCAAATTGTGTAATGTAAACCTCGTAGCAAACAAAAATTGCGTGTGCCTGAATATTCTGGCCACTTTGTACATCTTTTTGTATGCGTACTAGAACACTGCAGGCGTTCAGAAAAATACTGGACAACAATAAATTGTCCAGGCATAAGAGCTGAGATTTCTCGATTGTTGCATGGTCCAGGTTCAATTTGACAAAAATGATTTCCCGTGTCTGAAGCTTCTAGTCACTTCTCACATATGTTTTCGTATGTACGGGAATTTTCTGGTACCGTAACAAAAATATTAGACAGCAATAGGTCATGAAGGGGTGACAGGTGACACTCCTTGATTGTTCTACGGTACAACTTCAATGACAAAAATTATTTCGCGCCACTCAAGCTCATGGCTACTCCTTTGTCTTATATTTCTGTGCATTGCAACTCTCGAATACTACAGAGAAGTGCTGGACAAGGAGGCGTCGTCAAGGGAGGAAAGGTAGCACTGCTCGATTGTTGTGTGGTGGGGCTTGAATGAAAAAAAAAATTGTTTCGTGTGTCTGAAGCTTTTGGCTACTTCTCACCTGCGTCTCTATGTAGAGAAGAACTCTCCAGGTCTTCAAAAAACAATATTTGACAACAATAAATTATCCAGGGATGAGAGGCGAGACTGCTCTACCCTTGTATGGTACACTATCGATCACGAAAATTATTTCGTGCGTACGGAGCTTCTGGCTCCTTCTCACACGCGTTTTTATGTGTACTAAGTATAAGTATCTTCTAGTTAAACCAAATTATTAGACTCAATACACCAGCAGAGAGTGAGATAGAACAACACTTAATTGTTGTTTTGTACACCTTCCACAAAAAATTGCGTGTGCCTATATCTTCTGGCTGCTTCTCAAGAACGAATTTGCGTTAATCAATTCAGGAATGTCCGATTGAGGCCCCAAAAACCATTCGGAGCAGCGTTTCGACGATGCACCATGCCCTGATGAGCAATGCTTTGTTTTATCGAAGATATGATCGATGCCTCCTATGACGGGGAATGTCGAACGATGTTCAAAGTTGTGCGGTAACTTCGAGGGCAATGTCGATTTCATCTTTGGCGTTTCGTGCGAGCCGGTGGTCGCTCGAGCCGCGTTCGAACGACGCACCTTCCCCTTACTCGTAATCGTTTGCTTTATCGAAGATGAAATCGGCGACTGGTATGACGAGTATGGTCGAACAACATTCAAAGTCGCGAGAAAATGGCCAGGGCAACGTTGATTGCAACTTTTCTACGTAAATAACATTCCTGTTGTCGTAGTTGTGACTTGCAACACCGCACGACTTATCCACTCGCTCGGATCGAAATAAAAAGAAATCGAGAACGATCTGGAGTAAAAGGTTTCAGGGTTGTCCTATTGATGCTCCAGACACCATTTTGACCATCGCTTTCATCTTTGATCGCTTGGTGCGAGCCGGTAGTCGCTTCTCGGAAATCGTTTGCTATTTCGATGATGGAAGCAACGCCTGCGTTGCCAAGGACGGTCAAACGACGTTGATACTCGCACGGGAACATCGAACGCAACAATTATATTAAATTTATCTCGTAAATAATGCGTCGCACTCTCAGCTCGCAGTACTGCCCGAATTGTCCGCTCGCTATGACCACAAATGAAATGAATAAGTTCTTTTAAAAAGTCGAGCAAATTTCGACGTGTTAGACGACGCAGGTATTCTCATATTTTTAAGAGGTTCCACAAAAACCGCCACCCGTTTGGATTTCCGGAATCCATCTGTATCGAAAAGGGAAAAATCATACTTCACGCGCGAGATAAAGATCTCATTTTTTTAACGGATGGGTTTCGTCTTTTATCGTTATTTATTTTAGGAGAAAAGTCCGAGTATTGTACTAGACGGAGTGGTCGAATGAAAAATGGAATCCGGAAAGCATCCAATCTTCGAAAATTTAGCGACAAATTATTGCGAGTTTGGCAATAAAACTACACCTTTTGTTTTTGCTTCTTTGCTTTTTCATTGCGCAAAAAAAATCGCTCGGTCTTTAGAGATTTGAGGACTATTGTGTACTTGATGATTTTGTTAATTTTTAGTTATTCGAAAAACAAATCAGTCCTTGGCATGCTTCACTCTGATGGGTGGGTTCACCCCATAAAACCGTTTTTCCGTTGATAAAAAAAATACGGATCTGATAGTTTCAAATGCTCTACCATGCAAACAAGTTTCAACAAAATCGATGGCGGATTCTTGAAGTCATTTTCCTGGTAACAGTCGATGAGAGAGGATGGACGGACAGGCGAAAGAATTCGCAAAAGTAGGGAGGATGAGAGAGATATTAAGTATAATCGAGGAGAAGTGAGGAACGAAAGAATGATATTGAATGACGCAGTAAGATAATAACGAAGGATGAAAGAGCGACGACTATCAGGTGAGGATCCCCGAAAAGGCAATTCACGCTCATTCGCTTGTGTTTCGCGCGGCTTCAAACACGCTCTGAACTTGCGCACCCAAGAGTGACGGAAAGCATTAGCAGACGATACGCGAAACGTCATATCGCCCGCGCACGCGAGACAAACGCCTATCTGCCTTGCTTGTCGTCTGCTACGTGCCTCACGCTCGGATTCGAGGGCTGAGTGGCGTCGTCGATCTGGCGGACTGTAGCCCTACAACAATCCTTCGAACGCCCAAATTCTATTGCTTCCCATTCAAAAACTATTTAAAGGAAACAAAAAGTCTTGACAATTACACTCGGTTTACCTCCCTGAACCCGCCAGTGCCGGGTGCGTCACCTATTATGAATCACCCTGAATACCACCACCACCACCAAAAGGGACATTGTTCCAATACGAGTCACTCAACACGAGAACGAAAAGCACATCAATTTGCTGGATATGCAAGATACTGAAGACAACAATGTGGGCCATTTCGTATGGATCAAGAACTTGTCGAGACTCGTAACGAAGCAACTGAGCAAAAAGGGGCATATAAAATATATATGCGATCGGTGTGCAGTTACCATAATATATATATATATATATATATATATATATATATATATATATATATATATATATATATATAGGTAATTACAGATGCTAGATGAATTAAACAAAACAATGTTTTTTTGCAGGTGTTTGCACTACTTCGGATCGGAGGAAAAATTGCAATCACAAGAGGTCGATTGTGCAGCAATAACTGACTGTGCGATCCGACTACCAAACGACACCACTAAGTGGCTCCAGTTCAGCAACTTTAGCCGGAGAGAGCGACATGCTTTCATTGTGTATGCTGATTTGGAGTGTGTGCTGGCAAAGACCGATGGGGAGAACCTAGCGAAAGATATGTATCAACACCACGAACTGTTTAGTATCGGATTTTCCGTGTGTTGTTCATATGACGATTCATTATCTTCATATCACTCGCGTCGCAGTGCAGATTGTGTATCGTGGTTTGTGAAAGAACTGAAAAATCTAGCACTGCGGATAAAATAAATTTTCTGTGATAATGTACCGATGGCATATTTAGCACCGAGTGAGTGGGCTAGTTTTCGAGCAGCGACTCAATGTCACATATGTAAGAAACAATTTGCGCAAGAAAATGTACGCGTTCGAGATCATTGCCATCTGACTGGGCCCTATTGAGGCCCTGCCCATTCTAACTGCAACTTAAATTAGAAACAGTCATTTTTCATTGCAGTAGTTTTCCACAATTTATCCGGTTATGATGGACATTTTAATATCAAGGAAGTAGCCACAGCATTCGAAGGAAGAACCAACGTCCTTCCAATCACAAAGAAGAAATACATCTCCTTTACGAACCATGTTGAAATTGAAGACGAATCAAAACACAAGATCCAATTGCACTTTATCGACTCATACAAATTCCTCAACACCACTCTCGACAAATTAGCATCATTCTTGACTGAGGACAAACTTAACATTTTACGCACGCAATTCCCAACTCTCTCGACAGACGATTTCAATTTGCTGACGCGAAAAGGGGTCTTCCCTTATAAATATATTGATGGCGTGACCAAGTTAAACGACACCTGCCTACCACCACGTGACGCATTTTACAGTTCCCTGACAGATGCTACAGTATCCGAGAGCGCGTACGCACTTGCTGAGAACGATTGGGATCGGTTCGCCATTCGAACGCTGGGCGACTATAGCGATTTGTACCTGAAGACAGATGTCTTGTTATTAGCGAAGATTTTCGAAAACTTTCGGAATACATGCGTTGAGAGCTATGGCCTAGATCCCGCGTATTACTACATATTGCCAGGGTATACCTGGGATGTAATGTTAAAACACTCGAATGTCAAGTTTGAATTACTAACTGACATCGATATGGTTTTATTCGTTGAGCGGAGTAAACGCGGTCGTCTGAGTCAATGCTCAAACCGATATGCACACGCTAATAACAAGTACATGGGGTCGTTTGATCCATCGAGAGCATCATCATACTTGACGTATTTTGATGTCAACAAATAGTATGGATGGGCAATGTGTCAACCCTTACCGTATGCAGATTTTCGATGGGTCAACGGCGTGTCCAATTTCGATCCATCATGCATCGCGCTAGACTCTCCTATAGGCCACATCCTTGAAGTCGTCTTGGAATATCATCAATCCCTATATGATGTGCACAAAGACATGCCGTTTCGTCCAATACATGAAAAACCGCCGGGTAAGCGGGAAGAAAAGCTGTTTGCAACCATCTGCGATAAAAATCGCTACATCATACACTACCGGAATTTACAACAGTGCTTACGCCATGGACTTTGCCTCATGGAAATCCATAGAGTCCTACAGTTTGCACAATCCCCATGGCTGCGTTCGTATATCGAGTTAAGTACCCAGTTTCGAACGCTTGCCAAAAACGATTTCGAAAACAATTTATTCAAATTAATGAATAATGCGGTCTTTGGCAAAACGATCGAGAATGTGCGCAATCATGTAGATGTAAAGCTTTTAACAAAATGGGAGGGCAGATATGGCGCAGAGGCTATGATTGCGACGCCAAACTTACACAGCCGAAGTGTGTTTTCGGAAAACCTCGTTGCCATGGAATTGCGCAATCTCGAAGTGAAATTCAACAAGCCGATATATGTGGGTATGTGCATACTCGACATATTCAAAACGTGCTTGTACAGATTTCATCACGAGTATATGGTACCTCTGTATCGAGATAAATGTAAAGTTATGTATACCGATACGGATAGTCTCATATATGACATTGAGACCGTTGATATATATGCCACCATGAAGCGCGACATTCCAAATTCGATACAAACGATTATTCAGCGGACAATAGAAATTGGTCAACAAGCTCGTCAACAAGAAGGTACCCGGTCTCATGAAGGACGAATGTAATGGTGCAATTATGACCGAATTTATTGGACTTCGATCGAAAATGTACGCGACACGTTTCGAGGGTAAGAAGGACACGAAAAAAGTTAAAGGTGTCAAGAGTAGCGTTGTGGCTAGGACAATCACGTTTGACGATTATGCTCGATGCTTGAAGGAAGAAGTTGAAATGGAGCGTAGTCAAACGTGCATTCGATCAAAGTTGCATAAGGTCTACACCATTCGCGAGACGAAAATTGCTCTGAGTCCTCATGACGATAAGCGATATTTCATACCTGGGACCTCTGATACCCTATCATGGGGACATTACAGAATACCGTCGTAAAAAATTATGTAAATTTTTTTTTCTAAAAAGTTGATTATTTTTTTTTGGAAAATTGTACTCATTTTTGTGTATATTGATGTATAAAACGTGAAAATTATGAATATAATTTGTTCACTCGATGTAAAACTTGTTGAAATTATGTTTGTTGTTGTAAATATTTAATCGTGTAAGAATGGATTTATTACTTTCTGTAAATAAAGAAACGATCTTTTTATAATCCCATGTGTTTATTCACTCTATCCATCTCTTCGTACCCACGTTTCACGAAAAAACATGCATCAGGGGTTCAAAGATTTTCAAGCGATATTTTACGACGTTCATGAGACGTTTGAAGATGTTCGTGAGACGTTCAAGAGACTTTCGAAAACGGTCATAAGACGTTTGAATACATTCATGAGAGGTTCGAAGACGTTCAACAGATCTGTGACGATATTCATAATACGTTTGAAGACATCGACGAGGGGTTCGAAGACGTTTAAGATACTTTCAAAGACATTCACGAGGGGCTTGAAGACGTTCAAGAAACTTTCGAATACGTTCAAGAGACTTTCGACGACATTCATAATAAGTTTGAAGACATTCATGAGGGGTTCGAAGATGCTTAAGAGAGACTTTCAAAAACATCCACGAAGGGTTTGTCCGAAGACATTCATAAGACCTTTGAAGACATTCAAGAGACGTTCGGAAATATTCATAAGACGTTTTAAGACATGCATGAAGGGGTTCAAAGAGTTTCAAGAGACTTTCTACGATGTTCATGGGGCGTTTGAAGATGTTCGTGAGAAGTTCAAAATACTTTCGAAACTGTTCATAAGACGTTTAAAGACATTCATGCGAGGCTCGAAGACGTTCAGAGACTTTCGAAGACATTCAAGAGATCTGTGACGATATTCATAATACGTTTGAAGACACCGTTGAGGGGTTTGACGACGTTTTAGAGACTTTCACAGACATTCATGAAGGGTTTGAAGGCGTTCAAGATACTTTCGAATACGTTCTAGAGATTTTCGACGACATTCATAATTCGTTTGAAGACATTCATGAGGGGTTCGAAGACACTTGAGAGACTTTCTAAGACATTTACGAGGGGCTCGACGACGTGCAAGAGACTTTCGACGACATTCATAATACGTTTGAAGAGGCTTAAGAGACTTTCAAAGACATTCATTAGAGGTGCGAAGACGTTCAGAGACTTTCGAATAGATTCAAGAGATCTTTGACGATATTCATAATACGTTTGAAGACATCGGTGGGGGGTTCAACGACGTTTTAGAGACTTCCACAGACATTCACGAAGAGTTTGAAGACGTTCAAGATACTTTCGAATATGTTCAAGACACTTTCAAAGACATTCACGAGGGGCTCGAAGACGTTCAAAAGACTTTCGACGACATTCATCCTTTTTTTTCAGACATTCATGAGAGGTTCGATGACGGTTAAGAGACTTTCAAAGACATTCGTGAGAGGGTGAATCCCTCTTTGGGACGAATGTTTGGTCTGAATCCCAAACAAACCCAAACAATGCCAGTAAAAACTCAAACGTCATGAAAGTCTTCGGTGACGTTTGAGATAATACGATCTTCGACGACATCGATAAACCGAGGACTTTCATGACGTTTGAGTTTTGCTGGCATTGTTTGGGTTTGTTTGGGATTCAGACCAAACATTCATCCCAAAAAAGGATTCACCCTCTCGCGAATGTCTTTGACAGTCTCTTAACCATCTTCGAACCCCTCATGAATGTCTGAAAAAAGGATTATGAAGGTCGTCGAAAGTCTCTTAAACGTCTTCGAGCCCCTCGTGAATGTCTTTGAAAGTCTCTTAAGTGTCTTCGAACCCCTCATGAATGTCTCCAAACGTATTATGAATGTCGTCGAAAGTATCTTGGACGTCTTCAAACTCTTCGTGAGTGTCTGTGAAAATCTCTAAAACGTCGTCGAACCCTTCATCGATGTCTTCAAACGTATTATGAATATCGTCAAAGATCTCTTGAATGTCTTCGAAAGCCTCTGAACGTCTTCGCACCTCTCGTAAACGTCTTTGAATGTCTCTTAAGCCTCTTCAAACGTATTCTGAATGTCGTCAAAAGTCTCTTGAACGTCGTCGAGCCCCTCGTGAATGTCTTTGAAAGTCTCTTAAGTGTCTTCGAGCCCCTCATGAATGTCTTCAAACGAATTATGAATGTCGTCGAAAATCTCTACAGCGTATTCGAAAGTATCTTGAACGTCTTCAAACCCTTCGTGAATGTCTGTGAAATTCTCTGAAACGTCGTCGAACGTCTCGTCGATATCTTCAAACGTATTATGAATATCGTCACAGATCTTTTGAATGTCTTCGAACCTCTCATGAATGGCTTCAAACGTATTATGACCAGTTCTGAAAGTGTCTTGAATGTCTCACGAACATCTTCAAATGCCCCATAAACGTCGTAAAAAGTCTCTTGAAACTCTTTGAACCCCCTCATGCATGTCTTCATACGTCTTATGAACATTTTCGAACGTCTCTTGAATGTCTTCAAAGGTCTTATGAATGTCTTCGGACAAACCCCTCGTGAATAACTTTGAAAGTCTCTCTTAAACGTCTTCGAACCGCTTATGAATGTCTTTAAGGGAGACTTTGTCCTTGGAGTGCCATATTTCAGGTGTTTACATTTTATTTTTTTTTTAAACGAAACGAGTAAAGCTCTTTGAGTGCGGTTTTTCTTGCTTTTATTCATGATATACAGAACGTTAAAAATTTTTTTTTTTAAGAAAAACCAAAATGGCGGCCGTTGCAGCTCCGCGAAAACAGGTCCTCAAATCGCGGGAGGTAAACGGCTGACATCCCTGCCCCCTCTTTGTTGATCTGAAACACAAATTCACAGCATATTATCAATTTGTGACCCTTTGGTCATGGAATGACGGATAGGTTTTTTGTTTAGTACAAATTTCGCAAAATGGCGGCAATTTAAAAAATATCGAATTTTCGCGTTTTTTTCGCATAAAAAGATAAATAAGAAATGCAAAAATGTATCTATCGAAAAAACGATCCGTCATTCCGTGAATACATATTTTCTGAGTATGCTCTCCAAATTTCAGGTCGATATGTTAATTACAGCGGTCAGGAGAATGTCTGCCATTTTTTAAAACGTGTTTTCGATAAAAACGCGTTTAAAGTTTTGTAATGTGTTTCCATAAATGTGTTTATAATTACCGCTAATCGGCAATGCCTGGTCCATAGAGGCATCCCTCCTCTTCTTCTAGCTGCTCATGTTGAGCCGCTACATCTCCCGCTGCTCAATCCGGGCCTTTTTTGCTGCGGCGGTCACCGGCCTCTCCGCGCGCTCGATCCTTGCTTTGTCCCGTGAATGGACCCAGCTCTCGGCGAATATGCCAATCCGGACACTCATGAGATCCATGGCAATTAACAATGATTCCTCACCTTCGTTGAAGATAATCACTGCTAATTCCGTGGCAATATTGACCACATCTGTGCCGGAATGAAGATGTTTGGGCGCACGCATCCAAATCATATTATTAAGTGACTCATTACTGTTTTGAGTATGAGCACCCAAACATCTTTCGAGCAAATCGTCCGATAACAAGTCTCTGTAAATTGGCTCGATGGCCTTCAGAACAGTGTCACTAAGAGGAGCCTTGTACTTATACAAAGACAAAGTATCCGACGCTTCAGCTTTACGCCACGTACACCAGCTGTTTTCTCCTGGTGCACACTTCTCATGCTGGGGTTTTTTATCCGTGGAGCTCTTGTGGTAATACGTGGCCCATATCGCGTCCTTCGTGGCTTGCATAGAATGTGAATTTCGGCGGATAGCAAGGCCATAGTATTTAGTGAGTTCTCCGATTGCTTTATCTGTGAGTTTGCCTGCCCCTTTTCCTCCGAGTCCCTTGGTTCCATTTTTCATATTTCGCTATCTCGTTCCCATTCTTTTTTCGACGTGACGAATACATTTTTTTTGACAGTAACGTCATCATAGGGATTGGCTTCAAGCAATCCCTTAAACGTTTTACTGTCACCATCCTCGACGTAAGTGACGTATTTGACTCCGTGCAGTTCTACCGATCGGAGAAACATTTTGGTGATTCCGTCGGTTTCCATCTTTCCTGCGAAACCGACGTGGTTTGCGGTGCAAGTTTCCACGTGTGTTTCCTCCCATTCATCGTAACCAGCAGGATCTTCATATTTTTTTTGTCTCCCAAAAAGCGGCTAGATTGGCAAAACTTCGATTTGACCATGGCGTCGACAACTTTTTTGGTGTGGTATCCAATGAGACTAGTCACGCCAATGAGAGATGAAAACCCTCTCTTTTTCCACGTGCTATCTCCTGAAACGATGAAGTGATCTTCCTGTAGTCCTCGAGAAACGTTTTCTTTCTTCTCCTCTGCTACAACTTTCTTCAGAACCATGTCGTAAACCGATTTCGTCGCGATTCGTATATTTTCTACATAAGCGTAATATATTGTGGTCGTCATCCCGCTGCAAATGTCCATCATGCCACAAAACCTGCTCAAACCGTTTATTCCGAGGCTTAATAAACGGAAAACAAACACGATTCGTGTTTGGACTAAGTGGATAAGTGGACACGAAGTAACACTTTTTTCCCCGCACTCGCATTGTAAATTCAGTTTGAAACCGATGCCTCGTCGATCACGCATGGAAAAAGCGATTCGTCCGTTGCACTCTTTACATAAAACATTATCGGATAAAAAGTTAAAAACTAATACGAAGTTCAAAAAGCCGTACACTGAATCAACACTTAGTTCATAACTTCCCAATTTGCCACTTTGTAAAATTTTCTGCGCTGACGTGCTTGTGAACGACTTGCTCTTTTCAAATTCCCAGCGATTAGGGGGTTGCGGATGCGATCTTTTGCGCCCGTACTGTTTCGGATGATCTTTTGTACCCTTTCGAGGCATATTGCGCTCAAATTTTCGATAAATTACTTGAAAATAATGAAAAACAAAAAACACAGACGCTACGATGTTTTCGCTTTCAATGCCGAAGCCAGACTGAAATAACCGTTGCAAAATCGATAAAGGAGAAAATAGGGACCCTATTCAAAGGTTTCTAAGCATAAAAGGCTCTGTATACCTGCGTCAGACGCGCTGAGACCCGCAGGAACCCAGCTAGCCGGGCGCCCCGCTGAGACGGTTAGAGCGCGCTGACGGTGTCAACTTCAAAGGCGTTTAAAATATCGTAAACGTTCGAAATCCGGGAAACGCTTCGACAGATTTATTTCTACTTACATGTAGATTAAGAATCCGTAATAAAAAAAATTGATTTTTTGAAAATTTCAAGGACAAAGTCTCCCTTAAACGTATTATGAATGTCGTCAAAAGTCTCTTGAACGTATTCGAAAGTCTCTTCAACGTCTTCGAAACCCTCGTGAATGTCTTTGAAAGTCTCTCAAGCGTCTTCGAACCCCTCATGAATGTCTTCAAACTTATTACGAATGTCGTCGAAAGTCTCTTGAACGTATTCGAATGTTTCTTAAACGTCTTTAAAGCCCTCGTGAATGTCTTTGAAAGTCTCTTAAACGTCTTCGAACCCCTCGTCGATGTCCTCAAACGTATTATGAATATCGTCACAGATCTGTTGAACGTCTTCGAACCTCTCATGAATGTATTCAAACGTCTTATGAACGTTTTCGAAAATCTCTTGAACGTCTCACGAACATCTTCAAACGTCTCATGAACGTCGTAAAAAGTCGCTTGAAACTCTTTGAACCCCTCATGCATGTTTTTCCGTGGAACGTGGGTACGAGGAGGTGGATAGAGTCCATAAACACATGGGATTATAAAAAATCGGTTTCTTTATTTACAGAAAATAATAAATCCATTCTTACACGATTAAATATTTACAACAACAAACATAATTTCAACAAGTTTTACATCGAGTGAACAAATTACATACATAATTTTCACGAGTTTTATACATCAATACTCACAAAAATGTGTACAATTTTACAAAAAAAAATTACATAATTTTTTACGACGGTATTCTATAATGCCCCCATGGTAGGGTATCAGAGGTCTCAGGTATGATATACCGCTTATCGTCATGAGGACTCAGAGCAATTTCCGTTTCGCGAATGGTGTAGACCTTATGCAACTTTGATCGAATGCACGTTCGACTACGCTCCATTTCAACTTCTTCCTTCAAGCATTGAGCATAATCGTCAAACGTGATTGTCCTAGCCACAACGCTACTCTTGACACCATTAACTTTTTTCGTGTCCTTATCCTCGACACGTGTCGTGTACATTGTCGATCGAAGTCCAATAAATTCGGTCATAATTGCTCCATTACATTCGTCCTTCATGAGACCGGGTACCTTCTTGTTGACGAGCGGTATACTATATCTTTTGTGCGCTGAATAATCGCTTCCGTCGAATTTCGAAATGTCGCGCTTCATGTTGGCATATATATCATCGCTCTCAATGTCATATATGAGACTATCCGTATCGGTATACATGACTATACATTTATCTCGATACAGAGGTACCATATACTCGTGATGAAATCTGTACAAGCACGTTTTGAATATGTCGAGTATGCACATACCCACATATATCGGCTTGTTGAATTTCACCTCGAGATTGCGCAATTCCACGGCAACGAGGTTTTCCGAAAAAACACTTCGGTTGTGGAAGTTTGGCTTCGCACTCATTGCCTCTGCGCCATATCTGCCGTCCCATTTTGCAGAAGGCTTTACATCTACATGATTGCGCACATTCTCCATCGTTTTACCAAAGACCGCATTATTCATTAATTTGAATAAATTGTTTTCGAAATCGTTTTTGGCAAGCGTTGGAAACTGGGTATTTAACTCGATATACGAACGCCGCCATGGGGATTGTGTAAACTGTAGGACTCTATGGATTTTCATGAGGCAAAGTCCATGGCATAAGCACCGTTGTAAATTCCGGTAGTGTATAATGTAGCGCTTTTTATCGCAGACGGTTGCTAACAGCTTTTCTTCCCGTCTTTGTGCACATCATGTAGAGATTAGGGAAATTCCAAGACGACTCCAAGGATGTGGCCTACAGGAGAGTCTAGCGCGATACATGATGGATAAAAATTGGACACGTCGTTGACCCATCGAAGATCTGCATATGGTAAGGGTTGACACATTGCCCATCCATACGAATTGTTGACATCAAAATACATCAAGTATGATGATGCTTTCGATGGATCCAACAATTCCATGTACTTGTTATTAGCGTGTGCATATCCGTTTGAGCATTGACTCAGACCACCGCGTTTATTCCGCTCAACGAATAAAACCATATCGATGTCAGTTAGTAATTCAAACTTGACATTCGAGTGTTTTAACATTGCATCCCAGGTATACCTGGGATGTATATATATTTTGTATGCCCCTTTTTGCTCAGTTGCTTCGTCACGAGTCTCGACAGGTTCTTGATCTATACCAAATGCCCCACATTTTTGTCCTCAGTATCTTGCATTTACAGCAAATTGATGTGTTTTTCCTTCTTGTGTTGAGTGACTCGTATTGGAACAATGTCCTTTTTTGTGGTGGTGGTATACACATTGATCGATACATTGTTATGAAATTCATTTTTTTTTAATTTGATGTATCGTCATCGGGAATTCGATATCCTGGAGATTTAGTACTGTCGAATAATGCGGATATGAAGTTGGGCGGTGGCTGTTTTGTTCAGCTTGGCACAGAGCGGCGACAGCTTATCGTTGGATTTCACGTTAATCACAGCCCTCTTCATAATTATTTCCCGTGGCAATTATATGGAGCACCCAGCACGCATCGGATTATACTTATTCACATTTATCGTGAGGTTAAGTCTTTTCCGCAGAGCCCAGCCACTATCTCGTTCTTGAAATTCGTCGAGAGAGGTTAAAGTGGGCTCTACAACACACTGTCCATACCACTCCCTCAAATCGCTTGTGCTAAATCGTTCACAATTTTTCGGGTTGACACTTTTATTGGCATGTTTGTCAGCACTCGCGAATTCACCATTGAACACTGTATTAGATTTAATACTGTTGTGATTGTCGATAATATTTTGTACATGTTGAAGCAGTAGGTCGCGAGCATCGTTAAGAAACTCTTTCGGTTCGATGTGGCTGCGATTGATGATGGAACCGGTCAATATCCGACTCTCGAACGATGTTTCAATCTCCCGCCAGTTTAACTCATGATCACCATGTCCTGCGCCCGTGTGTATGAAACGACTCCGCACAGAATTCCTCAATCCTTCCAGACGCGCTATTTGGGCTATCAGCGAGTGTTGGTGTCCATTTAATAATCGCGGGCGCTTAATCCGATTCTGCGTTTCCAGCCCTTCGATGAACTCGACGCATCGTTGCTCCCAAGCAGCAAAATCTTCGAACGAGCGTAAAAGCACGGCTTGGTCATGCATGATTTGTTCCATGTTGATGAGTACGTAAAACTTCCACGATGTTAACAGACTGACCGCTTCATGCAAAGTGCGGTCAGATTTGAGCGGAACGGATCATTAAAAAGGTTCTTCCTTCGGGAAAAAAATCGGCCCTCTCTCTCGGGAAAAACATCAGAGTTTTCCGATAACGCGTCGGTGTAGATTGCTCGAGGAATTTGAGACAAAAAACAGAAAGTCGGGATGCATCGGGTCAAAAGATTTTATGGGTCCTGCAGCTCAAGTGGTCCATCGGCGCCAACGGCCCTTGACGATAGATCCCTATGGTTTATAGTTTTTCCAAGAAATCCTGACTTTTCGAGACCTGTCTAAAATGTTGGCGAGATTCGTGGTGGGTGGACTCGCATGCAAACATCTTGACATTATCTTTCGGAATGAACCCGAGACCTCGATGGGACTTTTCAAGAGAGCAGCTGCGCTCGAGTGGTCCATCCGCGGTCGCAGCCTTTGATCCCTAAAGATTATAGTTTTTCCAAGGAACCTGTCAGGACCTGTCTCGAGTGTCGGCGAGCTTTGAGACGGGCGGATGCAATTGACATTGTCTTTCGGAATGGAACCGGCTGCACGTCATAAATATTGGGCTTTCAAAGACCGCCCTTCATGTGGCGCCTAGCGTTTTCATACTACCGAACATTTTCCTACCCATATATGGTTATCACACACAAACATACACACCCACACACATACACAAACACTCATCGACGGCGGCTTCCCCGCCAGTCGCTCTTCGGACCACATGGCTAGCCCCCACCCCCCTCCACAGGGGCCGCGGACTTCCTCCTCCGTGACGTCACATACCCTCGCTGGACCCCCCCCCCCTCCACAAGGCATACCCTTGCATATGACTTCGCCGCGCCAGACCCCCCTCCTCCGCCATGCATACCCACGCACTTGACTTCCCCGCGCTGGACCCCCCCCGCCCGCTCCTATCTGAGATCGCTGAATTAGAATCGGCCTAGCCCTTCTGCTAAGGATCTTCTCAACTCTGCCTCGGGAGAGTGATCGTCGGTCGGTGATTTTGGTGTAAAAGGTGACCGGAAAATGTTCTATCGCATCCGCGTTGTTGAAAAGTTCCGCCGGGTAACCGTGTAGCGGGTGCCCGGGTTTCGGAATTCTTGAGATTAGTCCAGGAAATGGGTTAAAAAGGGGCCTTCTAATGACTGGCCTCTAGGTAGTACGGGACCTCGATATTCTTGTAGGATTGATAGCCCAGTTGAATACCTACTATTTTTCAACATTCGATTTGTACGTGATTATTATTCCTACGTGTTCATAGTTGGCGAAACGAGGTTTTTGAGCGATAGCGACGAAACTGTTAATTTTACAGGAAAATGTAAACGAACTATTTGTAGGTATTAGAAAGACGAACAATTTGGCGCGTCGGAAATTAAAATCGATTAATTAGTTCTTCTACAAAGTGATAAAAAAACAGCTCTAATGGACATTCCTATAATAACTAATGATTAATGAAATAATGCATGTGCAGCTTTGAAAATCTCGGAAAACATGTCTCTTAGTGTACTAAAGAAAAGTTATTTGTTATAAAAAAACCGAATTTTTCGCAAGGAATGTCCGGGCTGGAAAATTATCGTAGAACAATTTAATTATCGGCATTTTAATCGAGAAGGGTCCTACTGTCATGTACACTTTAGGGCAAAAGTATGTTTTATAATTAACTGGGTGAAAAATAGCTCCAAAAAAAGGATACGTTTTTCAGTCATAAACAAATGGAACTCCACCGCCAATTTTTGTGTTACAGAGTCGATGTTAGCATCATTCGAAAGCTGTTATTTTTACACGAATTTACAACAACAAAAAATTTCGGAAAATCAATTTGGGGGATTTTCTTAACCGTACTTTTAAGAGAACATTGTTTATATTTAAGTGGTAATATTACATATTTGAATCTTCGTAAAACTGGTAGAAAGAAACAACAAATGTGTCCGAATATCCATCTTTTTTTACGTTGATATGTTTTGTTTGAGTATTATTCATAACGTTTTCTTGTAATAGATAAGCCATTTTAACATGTAAAAACGTTTAGTAATTATTTCAAACACTATGTCCCTTATTTATTCAATTTTTCCCCAAAACGAAATGACGCGTGCTCCAATAACAATATATTTTTGATAGATTTTTCTTTTTTTTGGATACAGTAATTAAGGAACTTTACGACAATACAATCCAATTCGGATCAAATAAAAAAATTAATTAACTAACGGTGAACACAAAAAAATTACGCAAACATATTTCGAGCTGATACTTTTTTTTTTCTTTTTTTATAGCAAATTCATGATCAGCGAAAAGAGTTAGTCGGAATTAAAAAAAAAACAACCCGATATGTTAATTTGTTGAAGAGATATTACAAGTTCTTGGAATTTGAACGCGCGAATTCATTTTGAGCGTGAGCGTCTGCCCGCGGAGTTGGCTTCCCCCACTCCTCCGCCATACGCAGTGCCGCATTCTGTTCGTGAATTATCCGCAAAAATAAGCAGCACATTCATGAGTGATTTCTTTGGAAATTGTATGGCAGTTAATATGAGTCTTCCTTTATACTGTGTCCAATTTTTAGCCCTTTATAAGAAAAGCTGATGCAATCATTGTTGAAAAAAAAATGATCTCCCCCCCTCCCCCCAATTGACTTTCAGCAATTTTTGTTGTTGTTGTAAATTCGTGTAAAAATAACAGCTTTCGAATGATGCTAATCTCGACTCTGTAACATAACAATTGGCGGCGGAATTGCATTTGTTTATAACTGAAAAACGCATTCTCTTTTGGGAGCCATTTTTCACCCACTTAATTACGAAAAAAACCTCTTGCCCCTAAGTGTACATGACAGTAGGGCGTTTCTCGATTAAAATGCCGCTAATTAAAGTATTCTACGATAATTTTCCAGCACGGAAGTTCCTTGCAAAAAAATTCGGTCTTTTTATAAAAAATAACTTTCCCACAAAGTCCGATTTATCCGATCGAGCCCCAGTTTTGCACACTTCTTCAGTACACGAAGAGACATGTTTTCCGAGATTTTCAAAGCTGTACACGCATTATTGCGTTAATAATTAGTTATTGAAGGAATGCCCTTTTTCGCTGATTTTTATTATTTTGCAGGAGAACTAATTAATCGATTTTAATTTCCGACGCTCCAAATTGTCCGTCTTTCTATAAGGAGTACAACTTTGCAGTGACCGTTTTTTTTCAAAAGTTTAAGGCTTTATTATAAAAAAGTGGCTACATATTTTTTAATCAAAGTACTGCCCGTCGCTAGCTACGACTTCGGCCCATCTTTCAGGTAGCATTCGAATCCCGCGTCGATAAAAGTCTTGGTCCTTGGAGGCAATCCAGGAATCGACCCAATTTTTGACTTCTTCGTAAGTACCGAAGTGCTGGTCAGCCAAATCGTGTGCCATTGACCGGAACAAGTGATAGTCGGAAGGGGCAATGTCTGGAGAGTACGGCGGGTGGGATAAAACCTCCCATTTCAGCGTTTCCAAGTACTTTTTCACGACATTTGCAACATGGGGTCGGGTATTGTCATGCTGCAGTATCACCTTATCATGTCTTTCGTTGAATTGTGGCCGTTTCTCTTTGAGTGCCTTACTCAAGCGCATCAACTGACGTCGGTAGAGTTCCCCTGTGATGATTTCGGATGGTTTGAGCAGCTCATAGTACACAACGCCCAGCTGGTCCCACCAGATACACAACATCACTTTGGATCCGTGAATATTCGGTTTGGGCGTCGATGACGGAATATGACCAGGCAGTCCCCATGATTTTCGGCGTATAGAATCCTCCCCGTAAGCATCTACAAGCAAACGGTGGGCCTCAGCCGCAGATTTCTTGATGTTAAAGAAGTAAATCATAACCTCCCGCAAATGCTGAGAATTCGGTTCGTAGGTTGCCATGTTTGAGTGCCTATAACTTTATAATGCATACACGTATCCGTTAGCTTTTTTAAATTGTTTACATTGGCAGAGCCTCTAGTTTAAAATGCCACTTTTTTTTATTGAGCTAGGGCCACTACTTCGGCCGCAGTGGCTCTCTAAGTAAAACGGTCACTACAAAGTTGTACTCCTAATAATACCTGCAAATAGTTCGTTTACTTTTTTTCTGTCAAATTGACGGTTTCGTCGCTATCGCTCAACAACCTGCCCGACTAGAAATTTAGCTACGGGGCAGACTAGGGCCATAACCGGCATGCCGTGTTCCGTACCACGGCACTTTACAGGCCGCCGTATCAGGGCTTTGCCAGGCGTGAAACGCTTTTTGCATCCGGATCTGATGCGGATGCCGGTTACGGACCTGATCGGTATACCTTATCAGGCTCTGATACGGATGTCGGTTACGGCCTTGATCAGGATACCTTATCAGCCCCCGATCAGGATGCCGGTTACGGCTCTGAGCCGGCTGCCGTATATATGCCTGAAATGAAATATATATATATATATATATATATATATATATATATATATATATATATATATATATATATATATATATATATATATATATGCCTTCGAAGATTTCCTAAGACCTACCATCGAAGACTTTCCTAAGAACTTAATGTTCTTAGGAAAGTCTTCGATGACTTGGGTAAATCCGGTAACAATTTCCTGCGCAGTATTTTTAGCAATGCATCCAACTGATTGTGTGGTACCTGGCATTGGAGAGCCCACTGACGAAGTTCTTCAGTTTCGTTGAAGGTGTCTTCTTCACTACTTGGTGAATCACTAGAGCTCTCGTTGTGTTGACTTGCATTATCACTTGTCTGGCGATCTGTATTATCACTGATACTAGAAGAAATCGAATCAGGTCCAGAATCTTCTGATGCACTGCTTATGGAACTTGCATTAATGAGCAAGTCATTATTGTCACCAAGATTTGGATGCGATTCTCCGCTTGGCCCTAAAAATACCATTACAAAAATAATAGCTATTATGCGTGTCAAATAATAATGGATATGGTTAGTTTTAAAGGTAAAGAATATATAAATAAACATATATATGTACATACCTGGTAAAAGAGAGGTACTTATTTCCGTTACACGTTGTTTTTTTCTTTCCGCGTGTACGGCACGCCACTTTCGCACCCGCAAACGTCTCAATACTTTTTTTCGGCACTCTTTTCGATCCATTCTGCACTACTGTTTGTCAGGAAATTGATAAAAATGTCCCGGTGCATATACCTCGAAGACTATAATAAAATATGCAGACGGCAATGAAACCGAACCTTAAAATCGTTTTTCGCCAACTACGGTTGCACTCATCCGGCCGACATCCGACACAGAGCAGGCGTGCCGTAATAGAGTGTGTGGACGCCATATTACGGCGGCGTACTGGCAACCGTATTTCAGCCTGTTCAGGGTGCCCTCTCGCCCCCGTACTAATGTTCTACTGATCCGGTCCACATATGGCACAGATCAGTCGTCCTGTAACACGGCGTCCATGGACGCCATATTACGGCGGCATATAGGCTAACGTACTACGGCCTGTTCAGGGTGCCTTGGCGCGCCCGTACTAGGGTTCCACTGATCCGGTCGACATCCGGTACAGATCAGGCGTGCCGTACTACGGTATTACGGACCGCAGCTTGATAGGGGCCTTATCAGTTATCAGGCTGCCGGATCAAAATTTCTAGTCGGGTTCCTGTTATTTTGTGTCGTCTGACGGTTCCCCCTCTCTATCATTCCCTACAGGGCTGCGGCCAAGCCGGGTATGCCCGTCCTCCCTCCCTCTGTCCCGACGAGCCGATTTTCGACTGGCGCCCTTTATAAATCGTCGGGAAGGACGAGAACGGGGTTCTGTGGCCTCGCGGATTCCCTTCTCGCCACTCTTCGTTTTTTTTGGTCACAATATATACAGTCGAACTCAGAAGGTTCTTCTTTTTTAGATGACGGTTAAAAATACTGTACGCAGTCCCAACAACAATAAAGTGACGATTAAATCGGCCGTGGGGATTTCTGCTCTTTCGGCAACGACCTATCGACTCTACTCGCAGCATGCGTAAAAGGATTAAAGTGAATTCGTTACATCTAACAGCACATGGTTGGAAACACGATCATAAACATGCAGACGAAATATCGTTAGGATTCATACGCCTACTCAATTCTTAGCTGTGACAGGGTGGGGTCCGATGACAATGGCTTTCAATTGTTTGTATGCTGAGCTTCTCCACATGATCAAATAGAAATCAAGTTTCTTGCTCATTTTGCAGATAATTACCGACGTATTTATTAGTCGCTAATTAGTCAAGCAAAAGGAAGTACGCACGGATCAAAGAAAAAGTTTTTATTTTTTTCGGAGCAGTATCGGCGAAAAGCAGGGGACACGAATGGTCGAGAGGGAGGGGGGGGGTACAGTCCATATCTACTTTATACACAATTTAATGCTCGCTTCAAGGTGGCGCGAAGGCAGCGTACCTGTGTAGGGAGGAGATAAAAGTGCACTCATTTATTTGTATCACGCACAGTGATACAAATGAATAAGTGCACTTTTACTCGAGGCTACCGAAGAGTCTGACGAGGGGAACACAGTCGGCATTCCGCACTAATTACGAGGCATCAGCGCATTACGAGCAATCGAACTAGGGAAGGGGTGAGGATTGCAGCGCATGGTATTCTCAGCAACTGTATTTACGTATCTAACTTTCGGTTTAATCCACCAAGACTGTACCGTCACCCCAAACGTTCAATCGAAAGCGATCTTCTCCAATGGTTTTTTCATCGATAACACAAATATTTGAAGAATAAATATCAACCAAGTGTGGAAGAATTGTTCAATTGACCTGTTTCCATATTTAATACGGCGTTGCATCACTTCTAATTGATTTGCCTCGAAAATAAAGAAAGAATCTATGGTTTTTCCGTTAGCTGAGATTGTCTGAGCGAGAAAAAGGCATGAAATGCCAATGCGTCGAGGTTTTTCGATATACAGTAGAACCTCGATTATCCGAACCAATTGGGACCGAGACTAGTTCGGATAATCGAAACGTGGGTTTTTTGGGACGAGATCATAAACAACACCTTTTTACATAAAAACAGTGCATACATATATGTTAAAATTTGACATACATATTAACGTTGAAATACATGTGTGTGTGTGTGTGTGTGTGTGTGCGCGCGCGCGCGTGTGTGTGTTTTAAACTCCTGAAAAAAAGTCGAATGCTTTTTTTATATTTTTTTTATAAAATCGTCCATTTTTGACGAACGGCTGTAGCGCATTTTTGAGCGGCTAAGTGTCGCAGCCGTTTGCGAAGGAGAAGTTGCGTTGGGTTGCTCATTAATGCCCACGGTGGTGGCAGCGAGCAACAATTCACCTTTCGCGCCAACGTTCGGATAATTGAGTGTTCGGATAAACTAAGTCATCATTCGGATAATTCAGGGTTCGGATGATCGAGGTTCGGATAATCGAGGTTCTACTGTAATGCTCAACAAATGAGCTGGTATGGAACACCCTTCGTATGGCATGTCATAACGGAGCAAAGGAACGTCTCGACGAATTTTCCACGTCCGCAGTACCGGTTACAAAGATCACAAGTCGTGGAGTAATTTTGTCGCAATCTCGATATGGTATGTTGCACAGTTCTTAGAGTGTGTCTCCGGCCTAGTTTAACGTTATACCGACGATACTCGTAGAACAGTTCCGCACTCAATTAGTTGACTCGTCGTCCTGTTGCAGCCCGCGTGAACGGGAAAACCGTTCTGCACGTGGTTCGAGAGAAGTCAGTGTTGACGCATCGTTCGCCGACCACTTTGACGCGCGCTTTCTTGTCCCCGCAAATAATCTCGCGTAAGTACGTGGCAACCGTTCCGTCTTGAGCAACATGCGAGGACCAGTACTCAAGCATCACTTTTCCAAGGCCTCTTTAATTTGCATCCGTTATAATGACGTACGTCCAATAATGATAGAAAAATAAAAACATTTGTTTCGATTTCGGATTAAAACAACATTTTAACATTAGCAAAGCCCGGATGTCATGTCCATCTACAATTTTTAATAATTTTCATGGTGTAGACAACATTGAATTTTATGTATTGTACTTTTGTGAAACTATTTATGGAAAATAAACACCATTTTTTTGTTTTTGCAACAAACACGCTAATGTCTTTATTTTTTCAAGAAGGATTTTAATCGTTTAAGAAGGATCGGTGTATCGTCATGATTGTTCCACTTGAATAGATAATTTTTCTCATCGATATTCATAGTCACAATCGGTGTATGAGTATCTCACCGAACTGCTTTGTACTTCAACACCAATATGCGAACTAGGAAACATAATTGTATATATGTAGTAGAATAAAAAATATTTCCATTTTAATTTAAATGTTGTAGATAGTGAAACAACCGATAATGTTTTCAAGGGAACTGTTCATCACTTGGCGTTTTTTTACTTGTTAAAGTTTTTGAGGGTATCATTTACTTCAAACATAGTTTGTTTTATGAATATTTGAACTGCAAAAATGGAAGTGCGTGCACCTACCTGGCAGGACTGAAGTAATTGCATCTTTTAGCTGTTTTCTTCTTTTTTCCTTGCCCACGGCACGCCATTTTTGTACACGAAGGCGTCTCAAGTATGTTTTGCGGGACTCTTTTTCGTTCATTGCACTTCGTTTTTTATTACAATCTTGCCGAAATTATGCACACAGTAATTCCCTTGTTTACTTTGATGGCCCCGAATAAAGTTAGGCGTGCACGCATATCTGTGCTCGGGGCTTGGCTGATCCGGTAGACGTCCGGCGCAAATCCGGCATGCACTTCGAACGGTAAGCCTGATCTGCGACGGATGCCTACCGGATTAGCTAACCCCCGAAGCACGGATGGGAGAAGGCAAATTGATCAGGCCTTGATCAGGTAACCTGACTAGAACCATGTGCGGATTACGTTACGGTTCGCCCGATGTGGGCCTGATTAATGCTGCCTTTTTACATCTGTATCTGGGACGTACTGATCCGGTAGACATACGCCGCAGATCAGGCACGGACTTCGAACTATATGGCTGATCTACGTCGGATATCCACCGGATATGTGCATGGCATGTACCTACCAGCCTGAGAAGGGCAAATTGTTCAGGGGCACGTCAGGCATCCGTAACGGCGCCCTAACATGGCCCTCGCAAGATTGGCTGATTTAGGCCGGATCAGTTTATCTTGATTACACAGGTTCTCCGGATTCACTGATCCAGTGAATGCCCGGCACAGATCAGGCGGGCACTTCTACGGTATTCCGGACATATCTTGGAGACTGTCTGAGCAGTGATACGACTGCCGGAACAACATTTCTAGTCGGGTTACTTCATCAAACTTGAGCTACCCAGATTCGATGACGCGCTCTCGTACGGTAGAGGCGCGCTTCGGTTCCCGTCGCGCCAAGTTGAGTCGCTTGTTCTCGATTTCGTGCTGGAGAGACGTATAGTCGCTCTCTCTCTTTCTCTCGCTCTCGTTTAGTCGCACCCTCTAATCGTTCTCGCTCGCCTTTCGCATTTGCGTTAAAGTTTCGCATGGTTCCAATTGATTGGCTCTCGCAAAATAAAATGAAAAATATTTTTTATTTTACAGTGTCGTTCCCGTTTTATAGACCTGTTCATCCCATTTTTTTGGTCCTACGGACCATTGATATCAGTGAAAATACCGGTGTCAAGGAAAGTGACGGATTTTCTGAGCGCCGGTGCATCTCCGCACCCCCCCCCCCCCCCCGCCGTGTGAGTGCATCCCGGACATAACGGTTATGATTCCAGTGAAACAAAAATCACGGAGAGCTTTGGTTGCCGTTGGTCAGGGTAGATCCCCCCTGACTCCAACCCCTCACATACCGCTTGCGAAACCCGGTCATAAAAAATTCTTCGGCATCCCCGGGATATTCGGTTGCACCAGCTCGGAAGGACGGCCGGAGGTGGCGGTTCTCGCACCTGAACCCCCGAGGATACAGTTACCGTTCAAGCTTCCGAGGTTTCGAAAATCCTCGTAACAATATATATATATATATATATATATATATATATATATATATATATATATATATATATACACATATATATATACACACTCATTACAAAAATTAAGGGAACAGTAACATTTCAAAAAAATTTCATTGATTTTTGAATAGCTGTAACTTCGCGAAAAATAGTCGTATCGTAAAAAAAATGGGGTTTTAAAGCTTGAAATCTCTAGTTTACGAATCTCACCGGTAATTTTTTTAAGCAACACGCTCTGCGTGAATCTAAGAAATAGAGCGAGGCAAACACTTTCGATTTTTGTTTTCAAAATCGTCCACGGGCTCATATTTTTTTTATACTTGATCAATACTGGGGTCATTTAGCCGGATTTTTCAGCTTCAAAACTCTATTTTTTGGACCTCTGTACGACCATTTGTCGCTGAGATGTTGGCGCTTAAAGAAAAAAGAAGCTTTTTTCGTAAATCATCAATACTGTCAAATGGGGCGACTTTGATTAGTTTTTGAACATTCGAGTCATGTAACTGTTCCACTTTTGAGTCTAGAGCTTCGAAAAAAATATTTAAATATCGGTTTTTTACATAGACAGCATAAACAATGTAAAAACAAATTGGACGAATAGTTTCAGAGAAAAAAAATGAAAAGTGGCTTATCAAGTTCATACGTCGTCTGGGGTTACATTGAGAAGCTCCTCTGTTTATAATGTAACGGTTTTAGATTTGAGTCTAGAGCTTTGGAAAAAATAGTGAAATATTGGTTTTTTTTTACACAGAACGCATAGACAAAGTGAAAAAAATTGGCCGAACGGTTCAAAGAAAAATAAATAAAAAGTGGCTTAACACGTGCACACTTCGTCTGAGGTTACATCTTTTTATAACTACTTTTAAAAGTAACCCCAAAAAGGAACAAACAAAACCTGAGAAAAATTGTTTAATAATTTCGGTTCTTAAGGCTCAACACCACTGTGACCCCCTGTTTTTTTGCCATTTTTCAAGAATTTTTTTTTGTGGGAAAAAAAGAGATATTCGAAAAAAAAATTTTTGTTTTGTTCGTTGTTTATTGAAGATACAAAAAAAAAATTTCAAATTTTTCACGCCCCATGGTGACGCTAGGGAAGCTCCCGCGTCAGGTACTGTTGCCTCTGCAGTGGTTCGCGGCACGCAGCAGAACTCTCTTCAAAGTCGATCTGAAAAAAATACCGATTGTTTTTGTTAATAATATGATATTTTGAAGAGAAGTACATAGGGATTTGAAAAAATATTGATTTTTTAAAAATAGGCACGCTTTTGAAATTAAAGGACGATTTTCGAGCAAAATTTCTCGTCGAAAATAGGCTATAACTTCTTTTATTATTGAGATTTCGCAAAAACCCTATGTACTTCTTTAGATAATCTAGTTTTATTGATGCAGTCTAAATTTGAAGTCGATCGGATAAAAATTGCTCGAGTTCTGCTGCGTGCCGCACTCAAAAAAGTGGTCTTGAGAAAAACGCGTTCAAAGTTTTAGGTTTGTTAATTTATGCGATAAATTGGAAAAAAAATTGTTTACCTTTAATCAGCGATGCTGGCACCATATAGCTGGCCTTCAAGAAGCAAATCATTGTCCCTAGCATCTTTTCTCGAACTTGTAGAGGCTCTTCTTGCCTCTTTTGGAGCATCTGTGAGCGAGCGCTCCGCCAGCTCGATCCGCGCTGCGTCGGTTTCAACGCAAAAATTTAAACAATTTGGGCCGATGGTTATCCCCAACGTCTCCAAAACTTTCATGAGGCTTCTCAGGCTATCATTGAATAATAATACCGCGATATCATCTGCAATATCGACGATTTTTTTGCTCCCGGACTGACACTTGGGGGCTATTGCCCAAACTGATTTGTTGTCGCTTTCGTTGTTGTTTTGCGTGAAGCCGCCCAAACAACGCTGCAGCAAATCGTCTCTGCACAAATTTATATATCCCGGTATACCTGCCGACCCTGAGGCGCGCAGCTGCGCGGGACCCCGAGCGTCACGGAGCGCTGCACCGCTCCACAAAATATTCAATATCTCCGAAAATAATTATTTTTTCGACCTGGGTCCAACGGCATCTTAATCTTAAATGTATTTTAGATTTTACTAGATGTTTTTCAAAAAATCGATTTTTTGAAGCCGTCACAGTGGTGTTGTCCCTTAAGTGATGATAGATTTTTTTCAATTGCGGTGAAGTTGATTGAAGGGGCGAAGTTGATCAATAAAATAATATCATGTTATAACGATTTATTTATTCATTTATTTATTCAAATCACAGTACATATAAAAGAATCTTAACTTAGTTTTTTCTTCGAAACGTCTACTTCTGTGGACGCTATGTTTGCAACACGCAGACGCTCAGAGCGTTTGATCGAACTTTTCTCGCTCGGCCGGCGCGATTGTCGGTGATGGCGGCGCGTCGGTGCGATGCTCGTATAAAAATCAGCCGCCTTTATTTCTTCCTGTTCTGCTTCTATTGTTTGTCTGTTTGATGGGCCAGCAATGTTGTTAGTGGCGACTCCTTCATTTTTTTCCCACTCGTTTTCTCTGTCTTCGTGTTAAGGAGGTACACCAGCTTCATACAATGTTGCCATGCTAAACCATGGTAAAATTTCAAAATGGTGATAGATCAATAAAATTTGGTGAATATATTCTTTAGTATTATATATGTCAATACAATTTTTTTCAGATTTTTTCATTGTGCCGTTATCGAGTAATTGAACATTGAAGTTCACGTGTATAAGCATAGCGTTTTTATAGATATAGGTATATATTCCGGGTATAAGAATAAACGCTTGTGAATTATTTGTAAGAAAACGGCACAACCAAAAAATCTGAAAAAATTTGTATCTACATGAATAATACTAAAGAATATATTCACTAAATTTTATTGATCTATCACCATTTTGCTGAAGCTGGTGTACCTCCTTAATCTAAAGTGGAAATACTTTTTCCTGGTTTAATGTTTTATCTTTTCTTTCTCTTTGTCGCAGGTCCTAAATTGTCTCCATACCTTTGCTGTCTCAGATAATTGGTCAAAACGTCTCTCATGGGCTTTTCTGGATCCGGTTTCAAATTATCATCGGGTACCTTTTTCAACACTTTTTCTTTGTTAAAAGGGAAATTTCCAGTTACTTCAAAACTGCTGATGAGATTTCTTTTTATAGCTGATGTTGTAGATGAATCATTGGCTTGAACCTGGTCAATTTTGATGATGGTTTGTTTCAATAGATTAGGGGAAGAATGCTTGGACACACTGTTCACCCTAGGGTTTCTGATCTTCCATAATTCGCGGGTTTTGCGCCATGCAATTTTAATTGGTCTGAAAAAACCGACATCCAGGGGCTGGCACAAGTGAATTGAATTTGGCACAAGGCAGACAAAACTGTTGTTGTTGGGTTCGCATGTTTTCAGAACGTCTTTATTCAAGTGAGTAGAAAAATTATCCCCGATGATAATTTTCGGCCCTCCAATCGTTTTGCATGTTGTAAAAACGATGTCATGAACCAATCACAAAAAGGTGGACCATCGATCCAGCCAGACCAAGTACCATTGTACTGCGAACCTCGGTTGCAGCATGGTTCAGCACAACACGGTTGTCCCGCAATCCCATTTTCTTTCCAGGTGCCGTACAAGTGGACGCTTTTGTATATGACATATGGAGGTAGTAATACTTCATCGGCGCTCCCACACATAATTACATTGGTGCAGCTCTTTGTATGATTCATGACCCGCTCGGGGTACTTAACACCCCTCCTGTAAAGACAACGCTTTTTGCCTGGATCATCTGCAACATTTGTTTCATCATAATTGAATATGTTTGAAGGTGGCATTCTTTGTAATTCAACTTCAAGTCGATCAAAATATTGTGATAAAGTATTGCGATCTATTGTATAAAGTATTGCGATCTACTTGGGCTCTTGCTCGTTTTATGTTTGTTGCAATTCTTTGGCCATACTCATTTTGTTGTCGCATGAGTAGGCTGAGCGCTCAGTCTATTCCCGGCACATTTCCAGGGAAGTTTGGAATAGTCTTAACCTGTTGTTCCAAGTAAGCTTTTGCTATCATCCTTAAGTCCAGCGGAGTCAAAGGAAATCCCCAATCGGCGCAAGTAGCTGCTGCTTTCAATAAAGCCTTCTCCTCGGCGTAACTAAATGTAGTTTGACCTCCAGCTGATCTAAAGTGCAGGCGATTATACAGTGTCCCGTATGGTATCCCGTACTCTGTGGACGCTTGATTCACAAACATTTCATTGTCGGCAATTTTCCAAATTGTCTCCTCTAGCGATTCGCTGGTATAATTTTTATAATTCTGGGTGCCCGGCGTCTTCTTGTATTGGCGGACCACGCTGTTCCCGAAGTAGGGGCGAGATTAAATTTTTACACAAAAGCTTTGAAAAATATTAAGAAAACAATCCGGAGTGACTTTGGTAACTATCAATGTCGCCCCACCAATTTTGTCAAAGTCACCCCGGCACTTAAATCATTTATAACCTCCAAATTACACACGATAGGTAAATAGTTCCTACATCATTATATTCCCCAAAAGCCCTGAAACTTTTTCAATTCAAAATCTTTGATCTAGTACAATTAGTTAGTACAATAGTACAATAGTACCTAGTACAATAGTTAAAGTTATAACAAAAAGTTTTCCTTACCTTTTTCAGAGGTGTTTTTAATATTTTTTTTTATTTGGCTGAATCACGACTCTCGCTTTTGCGCCAAATAACATGACAGACGATCTGTCAACGTTACCAACACAAAAAAAACAAATGAATACGTTTAGTAGTTTTGGAGTTATTGCATAAAAAGTAAAAATTATGAAGTATCATCAAAGCCTTCTTTGCCAAAGTCGCCCCATTTTACGGTATCTCATGAACAAATGATCGTACAGCGAGCTAAAGGTGGGTTTCGTAAACTGGAATAAATTCTCTAAAAGCACCTTTTGGTACTTTAGAGAAAAACATTTTTTTAACCCTAATATTGACTTGAAAAGTACGAAAAAATGACTTTTTTCCCGTTTTGGAAAAACCACGTCAACTTTACAAATATTGCGAAAATGACTCATGTTTCTAGATTTTTTTAAAGTTCAATGCATGCCTAAAGACCCCCCACAATTTAAAATTGATTGGCTGAACCGTTATTTTTTATCGAAACGTCAAAGTTTCATAAAACATTAACGGAACACTTTTATTGTTCCTTTAATGTCAATTAATAATGATTAATGATGATTATGTGTGTGTGTGTGTGTGTGTGTGTGCGCGCGCGCGGGCGTGTGTGTGTGTTTATGTGTGTGTGTGGGTGTATACAATATACTTATATATTGAATAAACACACATCCCCATATATGTCCGTAGATACTGGGTTCGAAAATCATTAGCTCGAGTATCACCGTGGCAAGAGCGACCTTCGATCCTAGCATGGGTGGTACTAATTAGAGGTAGCACGATAAAAGAAAAAAAGCGTACAAAAAATGATAAATCGAACGGCACATGACTTTCCATACGACCTTGTCCCTTTCCCGGCATATAATCAAGAAGCTCTTTCTTTTTCCTTGGCCTTTTTATATTCATCTTTTTGCTTCATTCGCGACCATCTCGCTCGGGTATACAGGTGCAGAATGCAAATTATTCGATAAAGTACGCATTCACATTCCACCCGATATAATATTGTGGAGCAAGTTTTCGCTACGCAGTCCGTGAAGCGTTAATTGAATCTTTAAATAACCATTTCTATATAGTGTCTTTCACCTTGGGACTGCGAAATTCATTGAGCAATAAATTGTCATCCTCTATCTTTTCGCAATAGTGGTCGTTTCTATTCCATAAGCATATTTCATCGTGAAGCGCAATGTATTCTAAATAGTTCAGGGTTTTTGATGTGGCATATATAAATTTGTACTTGCATGTCCAGATTTAAGTGTGTATCTATAAATCGAAACAAAATAAGCCATGAACGTAATTTTTAGTATTGGCACTAATGAAAAAGTGCAATATTCAAATGCATTCAACACATAGCTATTTAAAAGCTTCCATTTGCGAGCGTTTCAATCGCACAATCAAAATTATGTAGTGGATGCAATTTGGTCTGAGTGGTTCGATATAGTACATGGATCGATATTCTTACTAATCTAGTTGCCGAGTATAATGATTCTGTCCCCTGTACTATCAAAATAAAACAGAGAAATGACAAACTCGAAAACGAAAAAAATTGCCATGCGTCAAGTGAAAATCACAAATCCTCTAACATTCAACTGTAGGACTATGACGATGATCCCATTAAAGGAAGTTTCTATGATTCGGAGCTCCATCAAGTTCTATGTATATCTAGATATTTATCCAATCGAAAACGTATTGCAGAACAGCGGTAATCGAATGCTTGTAAAATGGTTTGGTTCCCACAATACCCATAAAAGATGGATAAGCTATTTGTGACTAACCAGGACATTTTTATTTTTCAGTCCCTCGACTCTTCCTCCGTATTCCCGGTCAGAAGCTGTGGGTCGGTCGGGCGCTACCTCGTATACAGGAGGCGCGAAGATTCGACCTTTTTCTTCAACGCGGCGAATGTTTTTCGACTTTGTCAGCTCTGCTTTTGTTTTGCTTCCCATCCATAAACGCGTCTCTCTCTCTCTTTCTCTCTCTCTCTCTCTGTCTCTCTCTCTCTCTCTCTGTCTTTCTCTGTCTCTCTTTCGCAAAATTCCGTCTACGGCGCGCCGTAATTGTAGAGAAAAGGAATAAGATTGGGCAAATGAGAATGGCTTTTTCTTTGTTTTGTCACAGAACAAAAATTATAATAAGTCGTTCATTATTTACAATCCCCGCCCCCCCCCCCCACACACACACACAGACCCGCGAACGCGGTCACACATATTTTACGATTGTGTCCTATGACGCCGTGGCGGTTTTGCATCGCCTGGGATGATATGCCGGCTGTTATTGTGGGGGCTTGGAGAAATTTTTGTTTCGACGATGGTGTACACTTCGTGCAACGTGAATGCTATGGACGATTGATGCCGCGTCATCGATCTGTTCGTTTAGCATTTCGGGTAATCATCGAACGAGATGGTTCCCGCCAAAATGCAACGCTTATCACCTTTCATTTTGTTTGCATCATATCCGTCATCGACGGTAATATACGAAAACAAATCAGCGGATGATTTTGCATCGACCATGGTGCCGGCAACTTGATTGGACCGCTAGATCAATTTTTTCTCTATAAACGTGTCGCGGATCAAGAGTTTCGGTCCTATCGAGTTCTACCTGGAAAATTCGTAATCAGCGGATGATTTTGTATCGATCAGCGTGTCGGCAACTCGATTGGACCGCTAGATCCAGATTGGTTCTAGTCGGTGCGAAGGAAGACGTGCATTTTTCTAGTCATGCGAAGGAAGACGGCATTTTTCATTTCTCGCTAAAATCGATTGAGCAGGCTCTTTTTTAATGCAAAATCGTTTGGTGGTCACGAATGTCCTAGTCGCAACTTCGTCTTGACCTTATTCAGCCCAGGAGATGGATTTTTGAAATAAAAGAGTGTCCCGGACCAAGAACTTTAGTCAGATCGACTTCTACCTAGAAAATTCGTAATTAGCGGATGATTTTACATCGGCAACGGTATCGGGAACTCGATTGGACTGCTAGTTTTGAATTCGTCGTAGTCGATAGGAGTAGTGATGTACATCACGGGATGGACGCCGGTGACATGACAGGTGTGTTGTAGTGAGTATCGGGCGGCGGCGCGTGGTGGGGGTGTCTGGCGGTCGCGGTTGCGTCGCTGTGACATGTATGGGGAATTAGTGGTGGGTATATCTGTGGTGTCGGAGTGGTGGGGGGCTTCGGCCCTTTTTCGGGAGCTCGTGGATAAGTGGGGGTGGTTTCGAGCTGCTTTTCCGAATATACCGACAGGTGGTGTCTTCTGCATATATCAAGGACCTGTTTACCGCTGGAGCAAGCGGGTGGGGGGCTACCCCGCGCGGATCGTACGGGGGCGGAAGGTCTTACACCGTGGGGGTGGGGGTGCTTCGGGTAAAGAAAAAACGCGATGATTTACGTGAATACATGTATCGAAGTTTTGTCTGTATGTGTGTGTGTGTGTGTGTTTTTTTTTTAAGAGGTTTAGCGAGAAAATGCCTCCGCACCGTAGCAAATAATTGCCGTGTGTCGGGCTTGCACCGACTAAAAACCCCCATTCCTCTGTGGCCTTACAAATTCTCCCGCGGGACGACCGCTAGGTATTACATCACGGGAGAGGCCTTAGCCGTAGCTCTTCCTGCAGTGTTGTCAGACGACCTTACATCCCCCGTTCCACTCTAGATGTTATGAGTGGTTTAGGGGTTCGTGTCGCTGATTTAATCTATGACTGCCTGGTCTTCCGGCGTCGTCTTCTTCCTCGCACGTTCTGCACGTCGCAACTCCTTCATCACTGCGGCAGCATAAGCCGATACCGCTGTCCATGCGTCTGCTGACTTCAGCATCAACTCAACCAGGTTGTCCGGGGTGATGCGTGTCTCCAGCTGATCCTCGACTATCGCGCGGGAGGCAATAAAACGTGGGCATTGGAACAATGCATGTTCAGCGTTCTCCTCGACTGCTACGCATGCTGGGCAGTCCGGGGAATCTTCATAATTAAACTTATAGAGATAAGCCCGAAAACAGCCGTGTCCTGAGATCACTTGAGTGAGATAATAGTTGAGCTCCCCGTGTAGACGGTTCACCCATATCTCCACCTTCGGGATTAGTCGATGTGTCCACCTTCCCTTGGGAGAAGCATCCCACATCGTCTGCGACTGGTTGAGACTGGTTGCTCTCGCTTCTGTCCTTGCATAACTGGGGTTTCTAGCTCCCTTCTGCTGGTACATCGATCTACGCTCCTCGGCAAGCACCTCAATGGGCAGCATTCCCGCGATAACGTTGATAGCGTCCTCGGAGACAGTGCGAAACGCACAGGCTACCCTCAAAGCGCTGACGCGATACGTTGCTGCAGCCTTCCTGCGGTACTCCTGGATTTTCAGTGCATCAGCCCATATGGGTATGCCATAGGTGAGCACTGAGGTCGTCACTGATGACAGCAGTTTCCTCCTCTTCTGTCTGGGGCCACCAACATTAGGCATGAGTCGCGCCAGTGTGGTAGCCACCCCAGCGACCTTTCTGCTGATCTGCTCGGTTTGCTCTTTGAAGTTCAGCCTCGCGTCGAGAATCACACCCAGGTACCGAATGAACGGTTGGAATGTGATTTCGGAATTTCCAACCCTGAGCGTCACCGTTTCCATCACCTTCCTGCTGGATACGAGGAGTCCTTCTGTTTTGTGGGCTGCAAGATGCAGTCCAACAGAAGACGTCCATTCCTTTATCTTGGCGAAAGCTTCGCCGAAGAGTGCGGTGATTTGCTCCAGGAATTTGGCGATGACAATCAGCGCCGCGTTATCTGCGAACGCTACGATGGACACTCCTTTCGGCAATTTTAATAGCAACAGATCATTGTACATGATGATACACAGAAGCGGTCCAAGTACAGAGCCCTGAGGAACTCCTCCAGTCACCCTATACGTCTTTGGTCCATCCTCTGTATCGTACATGAGCCACCTATTACATAGGTAACTCGCCACTATTCTCCGTAGGTACCATGGTACACCTAATGTTTTTAGGGCATCCATGATACACTTCCATACCGCCGAGTTGAAAGCGTTTTTGACGTCGAGAGCGACAACTGCGCAGTACTTCTTGGACCCTCTTGCCCATCGTTTCCCCGCAGTCGACTCCTGCGCCTGCTTCACCACTGTGTTAATGGCATCCAGAGTAGAGCGCTCCTTTCTGAAGCCAAACTGGCCTTCCGCCAGTAGAGGGTCCACGACTTTCTCAATCCTGTTATGGATGATGCGCTCGAAGATCTTTCCGGCGGTATCCAGCATACAGAGCGGACGATAGGATGAAGGTTCGTCCAGTGGCTTCTTCCCTTTCGGGAGGAGCACTAGCTTCTGCCACTTCCACTTGTCCGGGAAGATTCCTTCCTTGAGACACGCATTGTACATGCCCAGGAATATTGCCGGTGCCAACTTGATCGCTGCCTTGAGTGCGATGTTGGGTATCCCATCCATGCCGGGGGCTTTATTGTTGCCCACCCTGGCAATCGCCGTAAGAAGCTCTTCTTTAGTAATGGCTGGGATGACCTCATCGACGTCCTCCTCGAGTTGGTAGTCCTCCTCGGGTTGCTCAGGGAACAGATGTGAAACAATCTTTTCCAGCAGGGCTGCGTCCACAGGCGATGGCATTGGCTGGCTATTCAGCCGAGTCATTACGACTTTGTACGGCCTGCCCCAGGGAGCATCTTCCACCTCGCTGAGCAGTTCGCCCCAGCTTTCAGCTTTACTCTGCTTGATAGCCTTTTTAAGCTTCAAGCGCGCCTTCATGTGTGTGTGTGTGTGTGTGTGTGTGTGTGTGTGTGTGTGTGTGTGTGCGTGTGCGTGTGTGTGTGCATGCGTGCGTGCGTGCGTGCGTGTGTGTGTGTGTGTGTGTGTGTCGATCACACCTACTTGAAAAATGCATGCAGTAGAAATGCTGGATGTGAAATAAAGTCCTCACCCATGAAACTTAGTTTTATCAAGCTGTACTAACAAAGAGGCACGCTCTTCCAAAATGTCATTACATCCGGGTTTTGTCTTCATTTCCACAGGTAACACCGAGGTATTTATATATGCAAAGTACTCAATAATGCGTGGATGCCACCGCACGATTTTTTGTGTAAAAACCCCAGATCTTCCACGCTTATACTCCCTTTTAACTGGTTCATTTCGTTTCCATGCCTCCCCACTATTCTTATAATATTACAATATAAGAACACTATCGTGTGGAAGTATAGTGCACTCCTAAGATAGAGGAAAAATATGGGAATAAGATTCCCGAATGAAAACGACTTCTACCACCGCAGGCTTCACACTGGGAATCGAGCACTCACATTTGCCGATATCACCTCTTAGAACTTCCGTTGTGATCTCGCGTGAAAATGGCTGAGAAAATTCCACTTATTCCACTCCAAATTCCGTTTAAAGAATGTTCTACGCAGACGATTTTTACATGCGGGTGCGGGAAACAGTGATCGTGGTTTGATCTGGCGAGAGATTGATACGGCGTTCTAAAATCGTGTCCTGACTGCGTCATCAATAACAACCATATTGAACCTCGTCAGTTTCTCGAAGACGCATGTGATATGATGCTTTCACATGTGCAAGACATTACCAACAAACAATTAAGTATAAAAGTGAATACAGTTTTCAATGGTGAATTTGAGGCAGGTGACAAACGCGCAAATGAAAGTATCAACTCGAAAAACTTTGAACTTTTTACCACATGCAATTTACATGGGTGGTATACACAACGAGTTGTCGAACCTACTCTGAAATCTCTCGAAGATTTTAAAAATCGTGATAGCGGATGGAGATTGTCGCGGATACTGGACATAACCTTAAAAATTAACAAATACAATCCAATGCATGTCAAACTGTTTTGTCGCGGGAAATAATCCTGAAGAAAGCGGTGGTGAATGTAAAGTCAAAGGATAACGCATGTTTCGCGTAAGCAGTGGTGACTGCTCTTTATCCAGTGGAAACAAACGTGCATCGAGTAACTTCATATCCACACTATTCAACTGCACTGCAGCTTCAGGAAATTACTTTTCCAATGACTCTCAATCAAATAAAAAAATTTGAATCGCAAAACAATGTTTCGATTAATGTATTAACAACGGAAAAGAAAGGCATCGTCCCACTTCAAATATGCGCACAAAACTGGTTAAAAGCGTCAATTTATTGTACGTGGAGAATTCGTTGGACCACAGCGTGGGACACTTTGTATGGATAAAAAATTTATCCCGCCTCGTGAGCACGCAGCTGAACAAAACAAACAGGAAAAAACACATCTGCGATCGGTGAGTAACAAGAAGCATACTCGAGAATACACATATGAGCAATTATGTACTCCAATAATATAATTCTTTGAATCGTTTTGTTATAGGTGTTTACACTACTTTTACACGGAGGCTAAATAACGGTCGCACAAGATGGATTGTGGAAAATCGAACGATTGTACCATTCAATTACCTGGTGAAACGGACAAATGGCTAGCGTTCGAAAACTTTCAACGAAAAAAGCGACTTCCATTTGTGATTTATGCGGATCTCGAGTGCGTTTTGGAAAATGTTGACAACAAAAAAATACATCATCAGCACGAAGTGTTAAACGGAGCGTACTACGTTTGTTGAAAACCTTAAAAATTTAGCGTTGCGCATCAACGATATTCTATCGGATAGTGTTCCCGTGGTACTTCTAACTCCGGATGAGCGGGAAAATTTTCGAAGGGCTGCCCAGTGTCATATATGTGAAAAACCATTTGCCGAAGACGACATACGTGTTCGTGATCATTGCCTTCTCATCGGATGTTATAGAGGTCCCGCCCATTCTAACTGCAATTTGAATTACCAACGGTATTTTTTCATTCCCGTATTCTTTCATAATTTGTCCGGCTATGGTGCACAGCTCATCATCGAGGAACTAGCCACAGCATTCGAGGGGAAAACCACTGCGCTGCCCATAACTAAAGAGGAATACATTTCTTTTACATAAACATTTCGAACGGCAGACAAGTCACATCCGATTCAATTACGCTTCGTCGATTCATACAAATTTCTCAATGCAAGTCTGGATGAACTGGCCTCATTTTTGACAATGGACAAACTAAAAATTTTATGTTCGCAATTTCGTGACATAACGAGCGATAGTTTCATCCTATTAACTCGAAAGCGCGTCTTCCCCAATGAATATATCGATAGTGTAGACCGATTGGAAGACTATCACCTACCACCACGAGACGCATTCTACAGTACTTTGACTGGTGACATTGTAAGTGAGAACGAATACGCTCACGCCAAGAATGTATGGGAACGGTTTCCTATTCAAACGTTAGGTGAATATAGTGACTTGTATTCGAAGAACGAAGTTTTCTTGCTGGCCGACGTTTTTGAGAACTTTTGCAATAGCTGTATGGAGAGTTACATGCTCGACCGCGCTTATTACTATACTCTCCCCGGCTACACATGGGATGCAATGTTGAAACATACATGCGTTAACTTCGAATTGTTCACCGACATTGACATGGCATTATTTGTTGAACGGGGTATAAGCGGTGGCCTGAGTCAGTGCTCAAATAGGTATGCGTGCGCCAATAACAAATACATGGAATCATTCGATCCATCAAGGTCCTCATCATACTTGATGTATTTCGATGTGAATAATTCGTATGAATGGTTAATGTGTCAACCATTGCCCTATGCTGATTTTCGATGGGTCGATGAGCTGTCGACATTCGATTTATTATCTATCGCGCTAGATTCAACGACTGGTTACATTCTTGAGGTTGACTTTGATTTTGCAATGATTGCAAAACCAAATTTTCATAGCCGGGGTGTTTTTTTCGGAAAACCTTATTGCTGTCGAATTGGGCAAGCTCGAGGTGAAATTCAATAAACCAATATATGTGGGTATGTGCATACTCGACATATCGAAGACATGTTTATATGACTTTCATCATGAGTACATGGTGCCTCTGTATAAAGAAAAATGTACAGTGTTGTACACCGATACGGATAGTCTAATATACATCATTGAGTGTGAGGATGTGTATGACGTCATGAAGCGCAATATCCATCGTTTCGATACGAGCGAGTACCCGGACTTATGAAAGACGAAAATAATGGTCGGACACTGATGGAATTTGTCGGGGTTAGAGCAAAAATGTATGCAGTGTGAGTCGATGGTAAAGACGTTACGAAGAAAGTGAAGCGCGATAAGAGTAACACCGGGGTGAGAAAGATCTCCTTCGAGGATTACACGAAATGCTTATATGACCAGAGCGAAATGACTGGTCAGCAAGCATGCATACGATCGATGTTGCATGAAGTGTACACCACCAACGAGACAAAAATTGTCCGCGCGATCACAAACGGCATATCATACCTGGAATCACGAAAACGTTGCCATGGGGGCATTATAGGATACAATCGTAGGGTGTATTTTTTAAATTGTAGATAATCTTGTAAAATAATTCTAGAAAAGCTTGTTCTGCAAATAATCGCTCCTGTGAGAAACGACGTTTGTAAATTATCGCGTTTGTCTGTTGTATATAATAAATTGGTTCATAGATTTTTTTTAACTGAGAAAATGAAGAAGGACTCGTTGTAGTTTGGCGAATCATCTAATTTTTCCTCACACTCTCCTGACACGCTTCTACGGGAGAGACAGAAAGAGAGAGGCGTCATAAAATGTAAAACAGTTTTATTGTCCGCTCCACATCAGATTTGCTTATTCAGCTATTGTGAGTATTGTCGAAAGCCAACCCCATTACAAACATTCGATTATTACGCTGCTATAATACTTTTTCAATGAGATAAATTTCGACATATTGAACTATAAGTAGCTCCTGATCGTACAAATCACCTGCAACGGCTCCATCGTTATAGCCCGTCAGATGAAATGCTACAGACTTTATAATTTTCTCTCGATATATGGCAAATATTTACGCTGTCCAGTTCGGTGCGTAATCCTTTCAGAATACACTCTTAAATTTACTGATTCTCAACGCTCTTTATTGTCAATTTTCTACTTACATAATGATGCGGTTAAAATTTTTGAAATGGGGTCCTATGAAAAACATATTGTTGTGGCAGCTTCTCATTTTCAACGGTGATGCTACTCAGTTTCACCTGCGTTATCCTATAGTGTACAGAATCATCAGACGCGTCTACTAGGTTATCAAGAATACCGATCTACCTATAATTACTACGTAGGCTAAATTGCATTCACATCTTATTCCTCACTGCACGATAGAAATAGTCGCAAATGGATGCTTTTAAATTGCTATATCCAGAATACAGGCGAAAATTGTACGTTTTTTATTAGGGTTTTAAAGCGACTATTATAACATTATTTTCCCTGATCAAAGTGCAAGTTCTGCGGTATGCGTCCCCTTGACAAGTGTTGACGTCACTGCGGTTTCTGCGTCATTACCATTCTTACTCCGTAGGCGTACGGCCCAGGCAAATTTTGAGACAGTATCGATGACGGTTAAGTGAAATTTATGTTTGGAGTTTTTACGTGCGTACGATGAAATATCGACGAGATCAGTGTTACGTCCTAACCGGCGGATATCCATCTCGGTCAAGAAGAGCGATCTCTCCCTTTACTCGTTATTCGGACAATCCACATTATATTAGGACAAGTTGCCCTGTTTCGAGCCTAACCTTGCGGAAATCTGCTCAGGATGAGCTTGAGAGTGCGATTCGCGATTATAAATCATGACTCGTTATTAAGAGAAGAAAAAATAATAATAATACAAACGTGAAATATTCAGTTAAAATGTAAGTAAAATTCGAATTCCATTACGAACTATTTGAAAAGCAAAATTTCTCGGATTTGCAAACATTATTATTAATTTTACGATCCGAATGTTGTCAGGGTGAAAAGAGCGAGGTTACGTAAATTCTAAGCTATTGGGCGTCTAATTGAGGAGACGCGCGAGATCGCTGAAATGGGAGGACATCCCCATCTCTTCCCTTATGTGTGTGAAAAATGTTCATGATTACTTACTCGTTTGGTGCAAATGAAATGGAATGGGTGAAATCCAATTGCTTCTGCTGCGTGAATCAGTGTAGGAATTGGTGATGGCTAAGTAGTTAAGATGTAGAAATGCAGTCTTAGACTCTTGATCCTTTTTCTTTTATTTTACTCTTTTTTTCACAGTTTTCACAATTTTCACATTAAACCGACTTTTACTATGACTGCGATTACACTAATTATAGAAAGATGAACGACGACTAATTCCTTGCTTCAAAGAAAAATCGACGGAGACTCCAAGTAACGAACTTAACTTGACAACAAAAAAAAAGTTAGGAGACTTTCCTCCAATTACGGTTATAGAAGACTCAACAGGAACTGACTACTCGGGATTCGGTTGGCAGACTGCCTTAAAGATTTTTCTTTTTCACGACGTAAGAATTAGGCGATACTGATTTTGAGAGAGTAGGGGCACACACTGCTGGTGATACGTCTCTTGTGGATTGGAGAATAGTGCATAAAGCATAGGTCGTCTCACATGATTGGTTAAATTACAGAGGGGGAATAATTTGGGAAATTTCTGATTGGGCAAGGGCTACGATCGATGCTGCATTACTAAGAATTGGGTCTATGTTCTTGATCTCGAAAATACTGGGAAGGGAGAATAGCGAGGTATTGTGCGCGGCGAAGTGCCCGTGGTTCGGGCCTTGTCGATTATACGACCGGATATTTTGTTTATCAACCGCCGGAGTTTTCGTGCTATCGTTTCGAGTCGCCATGTAGGCTCATATTTATAATTTAATAAATCTTACAGTAAGGTAAATACATGAACGCCTTTTGGTGAGAAACTACGCGTGATCTTTCTACGTAATTAGACGATAGTCCGACTCGGAACCGTGGTGCTCAAAACCTTGATTCATCGCACTGAGTGTCGTTCCCAAATTTTTGTCATATTATTTTAAAGTATGCGCACTACAATAGTACGCATAAAAATAATTTTCGTCGGAACGTTTTATATAAATATAATTGAATGCGTACAAAAAAAAGAATTGATCGTTGCGATTAAATAATCACGAGTGACCTGACCCCTGCGGATATTCGTCTCGAATTCCTTTGCTTTCAACGCACTTGGTAATAGGTTTGATTAAATCAGACTTCCGAGATCTACAGCATCTTTCTATTTCCTTTCAATAGAAAAGGGAACCACTGACCACGAGGAAATTCTTAACGCCGTCACTTGGAGTACGTTTCCCCCTTGCACGCTCTGTCCTTTCCTTCGGCTGGCGTGTGTCATTCGATCCCGCTCTAAATTTTGTGGAGGTGCCATACTCTTGATGACAGACGCCGGTCATATTAACTCGGCCGTCTCCGTACGCCAGCCAGGCAGAGAATTTTCAGCAAAGGTTTCTTTTATTAGTGACAAAGATCGTATTATCTAGCGATGATTTCATCTGCTTCGACATATCGCCTCTCCAGCGGAAATCCATTAACGACCAACGAAGTGTGATGGTCTATCCTCAAATTGGTCTCTTTTCCTTCTATTTGTCGGGAAATTTGTAAAATATTGCGAATTCGAAAGTCGATCTGAATCCCAAAAATCGCGGGACATTACATCAGCTTGCCATGGTTCATCCAAGCCGCGAATGTTCACAAGTAAAAGATAGCGTCGAGTTCATCAACGCCTTGCACAACGAACGAGTTTTTTATTTGAAGCACTTAAAGCAACGATAATTCGAACCATCTTGCAAGGAGCTCCCACGATCTACGCGGCGAAATCCGAGAATTACTCGTCGTTGTCAAAATTTACGAAAAAATCGGCACAAAATCGTATCAATTATCTACAGACGCTTCAGTTAAGACAGAGCGCATCATCGCCGCGCAAGGGCTCAAGCACCCACAAACGAGTTTATACTAAAGGAGATATCGATTACCAAACTTCGGGACAGGAGCGCTGATCCGCAAAGTGGATGTGAATTGAAGGCAGATAAAACAATGGTTTATTAATAATAAAATTGAACAATTACATAATCATAGTGTGTGCTATGCATTAAACCTTTGGTGGTGAGTGTGTGTGTGTGTGTGTGTGTGTGTGTGTCTGTCTGTCTGTTTTTAATTTTTTTATTAATTTTTTTATTTTAAACATTTGCAGCGGTAGTCATTCTTAAACAAACAAAACATGCATTTTTCTTATCAATCTATCAAACCCAATGATATTTAGAATGACGCTAAAGTAAAAAGACAATACTCACAATCAGCCCTGTATACGTTCAAACAGGTTGGACACATGTCGCGCGTGACAGTTTGATGCAGCGGTCCACGACAGTTGGTGCAGAAGATTCCCCGCATGGCTATAAAGCGTTCGCTGTAGTGACCACATCTTTTGCGAAGTCCTTCAAACATTACCCGTACATTGAAGTAGCACGAAACACAATAATTTGATCGATGATTTTCGGTAAAGTATGAATAATTCACGCAATATACGGCTTCCCGGTTCAGCCGATTAAGTTGACGCCGGTCCAGTAGGTCCTCTCGCACATCATGGTATTCATCATCTGACCCACTGCCGTATGCGAAATCTGCCTGTTCAATATCACTATGCAGTTCGTGAATTTCAAGCAGTTCGATGTCATCACGAGCGATCACTTCTACTTCGTCGTCATAATCGGCGTTGTCAACATCTACTTCGTCGTCACCATCAACGGCGACATCAACAATTTGTTCGTCGTTATCATCGGCGATATCAACAGCTTGTACTTCGTCGTCATTATCGCCGATATCCACCACCTCCATTTCATTTTCATCAACGATTAGATCGATCACTTTACGAATTTGGTTAACCATTACTTCACTTTTCTTCGTTCTGCGACTCTTTCGTTTCAGAATGACACCTCGGAGGTTGCAGACTGGAATGGTGGACACTGCTTTCACGATACTTTTTGAAATTTCGGTTTTTGGATCCTCATAGGGTTGAGGTATGGTGGGGATGGCCAATAGGACGTGTACACGGTTTTCCTATTCAACATGTAGGAACTAGTCGGGAAGTGTAGAAAAAAACTAACCTTCCAAGATCTCGCATCCCCGCCAGGGATGGACGAATAGTTTTAAGACCTCACATGTAGATGGCGTGTCGAAGCCGAGCATTTGCGATTATTTGAACCATCTTGAAATATCCTTCGGCAAACTCCACGATAAGAAGGTTGATCCGCAAACACTCTTCTTCGACACACCATCTACATGTGAGGTCTTAAAACTATTATCACGTCCTGAGCGGACGTGGGCATATATTTTTTTCGTTTCCCTCTTTGTAGCCTACGCCTAGCGCAATAGCTCGTAATGAGGGTAAAAAGGGGTAGTGCTTGGGTGAAAATGGAATGACGCGATTATCCGATTGAGGAATAATTGGACACTGAAATTCTATCGACTCGGGGTTTATTGGAATTAACCAATCTGGTTAAGTCGATTAAATTAATAATACAGAAAATGTACATGAAGTATTTCGCTTACATTTGTCGATGCGCCGTGGGTACAATGGTTGGAGATACGGAGGGCCGAATCGGGCCTTCGCAGGTAGGCCGAGCCGCTCGGTTGTGTACGCTCGGTTACGGGTTTACCGGAGCTGGCGTTCTTCACGTAGACACGATCTTTTAATACACGAGTATTTATCGCGAGCCGAGTCTCCGAATTAATTGGGCTTTTACGCAATTCAATGTATCGATATTAATGTGGTCGCGCTTTACAAAGTATAGACAGAACTTGTAACAATTATACCGGAGCTATACTAATTTTTAGAGTTGTTTGGCCTTGTCGGATACTGTCAGGAGACAGCTTTTCGTTTCGAACTAGATCTGATGAAAGATGGTGGAGAATTTGTCCGATCGAGATGGAAACTGTGGGGAGGCTGACTTCAACGAGTGGTGATGGAACACTGCGTTGCCAAGAAGAAAAATAGGAGAGGTTTCGTTAATGGGGGAAGAAGTGCATTTTCGTGATGCATTTTCTATAGGGATTGGTGGAAAGGGCATCAAATATATGTCTCTTCGGGTGATTGGTCGAAAATGGAGAGTGGGAGCAGGACGTAGTCTGCGAGTCATATTCGTAGCCCTATTTCCAGGAATTGGAGCAGCGTTTCCTTTATCTGGAGCGCGGAAAAATACCGGGCGGAAAAAGGGGCCTTGTCGGCGGCGAAAATGCGCTGCTCGAGATAGGGCTTGTTGACCAAGGCCCGCGAGTGCACGTGGTGTTTTATGGCAGGGTGGTTTCCTAGGTTCGAGGATTTCATTCTGGCGGGTGTGTATTTGTTCTTCATATGGTTAAGGCTGCTGTGCTCTCGCGTGGGAAAGTACGTGAGACGCTTACATATTATCAATAGCCTACATTTCCGCCGTGTAGGTCTAAGCTTAAAGAAAATATAAATATCTGTCGAAAAATGAGAATGCCTCTATCGCGCGTATGTGGTCTCTGACGATGTCCATGGGAAATCGCGTATGCCCTGCGGCTTCGCCGGGGCTCAAGATGATAAGAGAAAGCAAGAAAAAGAAATACATTGTGCGCATTTGGTCGCGACGCACAGTGGGGCAGAATCCCAAAAAGCTGGCCAAAAGTCAAATTTTTGAGTTGTATATATTCGTCTATATATGTTCAGATCTTGTTTACTGATAGTCCTAGGACGAAATTCCGGACCGGGCAAGTTTATACCTGCTCTAGGGTCGCCTCGACATCAGTCGACATTCAGCCGCCGTTCGGTACGCATTAAACAAGCGTACGCGTCGAAAAATTCTTGCCTGTTTCGAAGTGCTGTGAAACGGACGAAACTGTCTCAATTTTAATTCTGCAAAATGGAAAAACTTTCTGAAGGTATGCAGAAAATATAATTATGCACAGTTATTGCTTATTTTATGTTTGAAATATCTAAATTTTGCAACAAGTAAACATAAAAAATTATACATTTTTTTTCGAAAATCGATATTCTAAAGTAGTTTGAAAAATGTTTTCGCGAGTCTCGACCTTGTTTCAACAAGAAACTCATAGTGTACAGTACTAAATATAATATACTAAAAAACTGGCTGCTCAGGAGTGCTCAACGAATAGTTAGACTAATTTTTAGGGAGAAATACGTGGCGCGACATTAACGGACGTGTGAATGTAATCCATTGATTATTACGTTACAGCGCGTTGGTATATTTTCTGTCTATTAACATAGATTAATATTTATTTATCAATTCCATTTGTAGTATGTTCATTTATTGATTAATATTCATAGATCATTTAAATTTTAATACAGTAATTTATTATTCTAAATGTACGCTTTACGAAAATCTCAACATTTTATAAAATATTCCTGCAAGAACTCTCAGTAGCTAGAACTGTGTTTCCCCCATGTTTGTACGGCGTAACGGTTTTCGGCAGTAAAGGTGTATTAGTGTATACGTACATAGTGTATACGTAGTGTAGACGGCGATTCGGCAAGGACTGACGAGGGGCTCCTAGAGCAGCCATGTATGAAAGAAAGGAGCCCGCCTGCTGTTCAGGCTTTATTATACCTGTTGTATACTGACACAGAGGTGATTCTCGTAAAGACAGATTTCATGTAATTTTGGTTTTTTTTTCGTGCAGAATGTATGTAAATATATTTGTTAATAATTTATATCATAAATATTCGTTTTCTTTATAAATATAAAATCATTTTTTGTAGTAATAAATTATTTTTGTACATTTCGAGTCAGAACACCGTATATAGTTTTGTTAAGTATAAAATGATTTCAAAATAATGTCATTCAATTTTGTACATGTTTATATTGGTATTTTACAGAGTCTTCCCAATCTTCAAATATGGAATTATCAAGAAGAGATGTTTTTTTCATGGTGAAAGACAGTTTAAAAAACGAACAGAAATTCGTTATTGGAGTTTTGAAAGATGCAATTTTCAAGAAAACAGAACATGTGATACAAGTAGACGAGGATGAAAAGTCATTAGGACTGTTATTTGCAAATTTCGATCCAGATGGAAAGCAGCAAATAGAGGCCAAGAAAAGTTTCTAAAAAATAATGAAGAATGGTTGAATGGCACCGTATGTTTTTCAACATTATCCGATACTGAATGCACAACATCAACATCTGAGAAGATTGTGAAGAATGATGAAAAAGGAACATCTGGACGACCTTCGAAATCCTTTGCTTCATCCAGCGATAGATCTAAGAGGCGAAAGACTGAAGAAATACGTTCTACTTTATCTACAGAAGAATTGACGTATGCTGCTCAAATGAGTTTAAGGACTTCTGGTCAAGTGGATGCTGCTCAAGTTCTTAAAGATGTCACATTAACCAGCCCAACAAGAGCCTCAAAATATATAGCTGCTGTTCGGTCAAAAAATGAGACACCTTTAACCCCAGACGAAGCACTTTCTTTGATGATCGAGAAAGGAGAACCAAAGCGCTCTTATCAGCTATCAAGAAATGCAGCTAGAGCACGTAAATGCAAATTATACCCATCATACCATGAAGTAGAAAAAGCAAAAAATCGTTGTTATCCATCAGTTGTGTACATGAATATTACTGAGTCGTGCGCACAAATTAAACTACAGGCTTTACTTGATCATACCACATACAGAATTATGCAACTTCAAGCTGATGTCATCGATACTCTAAATTCTGAAATTCTGCAAAAATTAGTACTTCACTGTAAATGGGGATGTGATGGAAGCAGCGGTCAAAGTGTTTATAAGCAAAAATTTGATGAGGCTGGAAAATCTGATGAAAGCATTTTTTATACTTCTCTGGTACCTTTGCAATTAATCTACAACAATCACGAGACGGATGAAGGAACTATTGTGTGGAAAAATCCTAGACCTTCATCTCCTCGATTCTGCAGACCAATACGATTGCAGTTTGTACATGAAGATGTACAATCAACATTGAAAGAAGTTACCGACATTGAACAGCAGATTGCGGGTCTTGCACCATACACTACTGAACAAAATGAAAAATCAATTTCAGTAACCTATTGTATGTCGTTTACGATGATAGACGGCAAAGTCTGTAACGCTGTAACCGGTACCACTTCTGCACAACGCTGCTTCCTGTGCAAAGCCACCTCTAAAGATTTTAATAACATCGACAAAATTATAAAAATGGACATTACTACAGATAATTTAAGATTTGGCATATCTACATTACATGGGTGGATTCGTTTTTTCGACTGCTGTTTGCATTTGTCGTATAAGCTCACAACTCAAAAGTGGCAAGCTCGTGAAGAGGAAGTGAAAAAGATTGTGAAAGTACGCAAGGAAGACATACAGACTCAATTTAAGACAACACTGGGGCTTATCGTTGATCGACCAAAGCCAGGATATGGCAGCTCAAACGATGGAAATACCGCCCGCCGCTTTTTCGAAAATGCTAATATATCTGCTGAAATAACAGGAGTCGATGAAAATTTAATTCACCGATTTCATGTTATTTTGCAGGCAATTTCGAGCGGGTATGATATAGACGAAGAAAAATTCAAAGACTATTGTGTAAATACTGCCCGTTTATTCGTTGCTTTATATCCATGGTATTACATGCCAACATCTGTGCACAAAGTGTTGATGCACGGAGCAGAAATTGTAAAATATGCCCTTTTACAGATCGGACAACTTTCTGAAGAGGCCCAAGAGTCACGCAATAAGGACATAAAGAACTACAGGTTACATCATTCAAGAAAATGCTCTCGAGAATCGAATATGAGAGACATTTTCTATAGGCTCTTAGTATCATCAGATCCATTTCTCTCAAGCATCAGGAAATTGCCCCAGAGACCGGCGAAATCTTTACATAAAGAAGCTATAGAAATGTTAAAACAACCTGAAGTCACCAGACAAGAGATAAGGAACGATTCCGATTTGGATACAAGTGGGTCAACATCAGAATCCGAATCGAATGATTCCAACATTGAAGATGACATACAAGATTTTTGTTACTAGAAGTAAATAACAGATATTTGATTTATTGCAAATTTTGTACTCAAGAAATTGTTCAAAAATAAAAACATGGCTCAAGAGATTTTCTACTCATTTAAACCTAAAAATATTATGAAACATTTTCTATTAAAAAATATTTAAAAATTAAAAAATTTTGTGGAATCGTCTATATATCGCGTCTGCTATTTTGAAAATTAACATTCCTATAACAAATTCGTAATCAGCGATCCCAAAAACCCTTAAGAAATATGATTGGGTATTTTTTACTGAATTATTTGACTAATTGGTTGAATTATGTCCGCCATTTTGGGTCCGCCATTTTGAAAATCGTAATTCTGATAACAGATTCGTATTCAGCGACCCCGAAAACCCCCGAGAAGAGAATTGGAGATCATTTTGGACACTTTCCGAATTTTGGCCAGCTTTTTGGGATTCTGCCCCACTGTGGGGCTGTGTCATGACATTCGAAAAGCAGCTGATCTAGGACAGATTACGATCATTGTCCTATTTGACTTAAGTAAGGCATTTGATACGGTTGCACATATGCTCCTGATCGCTAAACTCCAACGCATAGGGTTTTCAGATAGCGTGATAGACTGGTTCCAAGCCTATCTGTCTGGCGGGTCACAAGCGGTACGTGATGACCTGGGCCGCTACTCAAACTGGTTACATACGTCTTCCGGAGTTCCTCAGGGTTCCGTTTTAGGACCCCTGCTTTTTACTTTATTTATTAATGGCATAGCCCTGAATCTAAAGCATACGCAGCATCTAGTATTTACTGATGATACACACATTTTTTAGAGCTGTCTCCCAGCCGAGCTAGACCATAGCATTGCAAAAGTTACACACGACGTTAAAGAAATTGCGAGGTTCGCTACCACAAACGAGGTAACATTAAATATCGCCAAATCGAATGTACTTATCACGGGGACCAGCAGACATATAAATCAAATCGACGTCACAAATTTGCCTCAAATTGTGGTGAACAATACACCTATACCGTTCGTTCAGGAAGCTAAGAATTTGGGCGTAATAATCCAGTCGAAAATATCATGGCGATCCCAGGTAATGGCAGTTTCTAGGAAGATTAACTTCTCTTTATACAAGCTGAAATTTAACAGACTTGTTCTTTCTCAGGAATTACGTACAAACCTTATTGTTGCACTCATTTTCCCGCTATTTGACTACTGTTGCTTGGTTCTCATTGACATAACTACCGAGCTTAACCAAGTTCTAGAATGACTGCTAAATTGCTGCGTGAGATTTGTTTTTAATCTGCGTAAGAATATACACATTTCCCCCTACAGAAGATCGCTTGCGTGGCTAACACTCAGTCTAAGAAGGAAGTATTTTCTAGGGATTATGGTTTATAAAATTCATCATGGCGAAGCTTCTCGATATCTCTGTGAGTTGTTTATGCGTCCCCAACTAGCAGAACGATTCACACGAAGCACGCAAGCTCCTCCTGATTTTCTGATTCCAGCGTGTCGGACAGCCACTTATGAAAACTCATTTTATGTAGTTGGAGTCCATTTCTGGAACTCCTTACCTCGTGCCATCACTTCCCTGTCTTCTCTTGCCCTTTTTAAGGAGCGATTGTATGCGTATTTGTTGTTGGCAGATACTATGTAAGTTTCATGCCGTTTAATTTTAAGTTTAAAGTACCAGAATCAAGCTGATATTGCATTGGAAATCTGAGTTGCACTCAACACTCTCTGCGAATAGGTAGGACACGACACTCTGTATCTAGCTTATGTTCTTGCATTCAAGGTTATCGAGTTCATCGATTTTTGAGTTTACGTTTAAGTTAAGTTCAGTTAGAGTTGAAGTTTTAAGTGTAATCCTAGAATGCTTTCGTTTTTGGATAGAAAGCAATCATTCGGATGATGCAAGATCATGCATGACGAAGCATGATCCAAAATAGTCTCGCAGTTTCTGCAATCTTCTGTACTACAATATTTCTTTCAGTTCAATTATGCAAAATTTAGTTTCACCAGACGTGCACTATTGCACCTATGCGACTCTCCGTTGGTGCGACACGATTGTAATGTGACAAGTTTTTGCATTATTTGGTATGATTTTGTATTATTTTGTACGATTTTATATTATTTTGAATGATTTTGTACTATCATTTTGTGTGATTTTGCAAGTTTTTGCATGTGTTGCATGTTTTGTGTGCAACGCATTATCGTATATTTTTGTATCAATTCCGCTAAATTAAGTTTAATTCGTATTATTTAGTTGAAGTATATTTTGTATCATTTTCGTAAAATTTTCTTTAAGAGGTACGATTTTGTACCTACAAGATCACGGACAAAGTTACTGTGTGAGCACGACAGTGCGTCTCAGTAAATGTGATATTATTGTTGCATTATGTCCCTTTGGAGAGCAAAACTTATGTGTAATATGAAATTTTTTCGTTTTTAAGTAGGGCATAATAAAATCAATCAATCAATCAATCAATCAATCAATCAATCAATCAATCAATCAATCAATCAATCAATCAATCAATCAATCAATCAATCAATCAATCAACCAAACTCTCTCTCTCTCTCTCTCTCTCTCTCTCTCTCTCTCCCTCTCTCTCTGTGGTCGTCGCACCATGTGGTCGTTCAAAAAGTTACCCATGCAAAACGTGGCCTGTGAAGCTGTACAGCTGATACTCAGTTTGATGACATTGAATCTTTGAATATATCTCTCTCTCCCTCTCTCTCTCTCGTTCTTTCTCTCTTCCGTCCAATTCTCTACACTGGAAGACCTCAAACGCAAAGATCGTTCGGCAAGCGTGCATCGATCGCGTGCTTTCCGTTTGCCCTTGCCACGCATGCATGTAACCGCTACATAATATCTGTATACATGCGTATGCATACACCCCTTAGGCGCCACTCGGACAGGAAAATTGAGTCAGAAGCGTCGCCACGCTACTACAGCGAAGGGGGCCTTCGAAGGAGGGACGTGTGCGCCGTAAAAAGAGCTGACAACATTTCGCAGCTTCTACGCCGACGTGGCGAAGCACTGTACATATACAAAAAAAGCCACTGAGGAGGGCAAAGGGACGGACGAAAAGTGACCGAGGAGTATACTTAATGACTGTGATTATCAATAATAACCCCAAGTTTTCTTGCACTTTTTACGCACCGATGACAGAGGGAATGCAGAAGGCGTTTTATATACACTGTACCTTTATAATTAACAGTCAAAAAGTCTTTAAAAAAAAGTATCAGGGGCATTCGAGATAGACCGATGTACCTCATATTGGCATCATATGTACATCTTCTCTGCGGCACAGAAAGTCTCACAGCTGTGTATCCCTTATGAGTGCCCCCCTGGAAGTCATATTGTCATCACATGACGATTCACAATAAGACATCCAAATGAAGCAAAGTTGTTCTCACGCGAATATGCATGCAGTGAATGCACCAAACTAGCACAATCGGCTCACGAATATCTAACAATAAGTGAGTGCATATGAGGCTCATATAGGTGTCACGGCGTGAAGAAAATGTAGTGCTCCTACAGAGCTCATACTGGCGGCATGGCGTGACGTAACTATGTTGTGCTCATATGGGTCTCACGGCGTGAGAAATAAAAAAATCCAAAAATGTTGACTAAAAAAAACTGATAGTATTTTTATTTCCATATGCTTCATTTATGTACCTGACTATGTGATAACTGGATTAAAACGTAGCCTACCTAGTTAAACTTTTTACCTACCTACGGTTTGAACCTACGTCTTCTAATTCTAGAACTGAGCGAATGTATCACTGGAAACATGCCTATGGCCGTCATGGAATGTATCACTGAGAAATATGCATATCGCCATCATATTGTGCTCGTGGGATGTATCACTGAGAATATATACATATCGCCGTCATATTGCGCTCATCGATTGTGTCACTTAGAAACATGCATATCGCCGTCATGGGATGTACCACTGAGAAATATGCATATCGCCGTCAAATTGCGCTCATAGAATGTATCACTTAGAAACACGTATTTCGCCAGCAGAGGATGTATGACTGAGAAATACGCATACTGCCGATGAAGTTGCGCCCATTGAATGTATCACTGACAAACATGCATATCGCCGTCATATTGCTTGCATGGCATCCCTACTTCCAGTGTTAACCCAGTGAATTCATCAACACAAGTCATTGGATGACTTTCGTATGACGTGAAATTTGCAGATATTGCGGCACAGCGATATGAGTTCGACGTGCTCCAAACGCACAATGCATTTGTAAACGACATATTGAGATTAAAATGTTTTATACACTCACGATACCAAATGAGTTCACGGCTTTGCATCACGATACGTAGTCAATATGCTGTAAAATTTGCGCCATCAGTTGTATGTACGGCGTGATAATCATGACTGTCTATCTGGGTATGAGATCGGATAAAAAAGTGACGACGGTGAAAGGAGTTTTAAAGCTCGAGAATGTTTACTCTCGTCAACGTGCCATTTTCATTCGAAAAGTGCCAATTATCATTGTCGATTACATATAAGAAAGTAAATCGTGGCATTATTAAAGAAAAGAGAGCCTGGTTATCTCGTTCTATCGAAAATGAAAGATACAGATTGGCATAAATTATGCGATTATGCTACGGAGGAATCGAATTCAACTTTTTCCATGTTGTATGTCGATCGCAATTTGGTGCAGTCCTGTAATGTTCTCTCTCTCTCTCTCTCTCTCTCTCTCTCTCTCTCTCTCTCTCTCGCTCTTTCCCGAGCGAATGAGAGAGAGAGAGAGAGAGAGAGAGAACGCAATAACCGAACGACCGTGGATAAAACGTACGTTGTACGCGAGCCGTTTACCACAATATACGTAAGCGGAGAGCTAAACCCAGCGCAAAAACTAGTTAATTAATATGGGTAGCACGTTCCGGTGTAATCTCTGTTCGAGTTTCTTCCAGGAACGATCATACGAATCCAGGAGAAAGACACTTTGTTTAATGCATGTATCCATGGGCGAGTCCTAGATATCAACCCAAGTATCTGCAATTCTATGATTTTCTCACAAAACATCGGCCCTGACGGCCGGGTACGTTTTAAATCAATAACAGCCGTAACCGCTTGTCGGGCGGCAGAAAAATTTCAGTCACGGTTTGCCGTTTCAACCGCCGAAGAAAACACCCGTGAAGGATAATTTCCAAAATCCAGACCCCCGGAATTTGAGATTGTCGCGACACTACCGCGCGCCCCCCATACTGATGGACACTACTCACTTGGGGACGCGAAATGATTGGTCAACGTCGCAGTTGCAAGACGCTAGATGCAACGAATTGGAGGGGGCCGGGCACTAATGAACGTTAATCTTCCGAATTATTGCGAGTTGAACTGTAGAGCATATCTGAGCATTTTATATTGGATTTCACACTGCACTACGTATGTGCATTCGAATTCTAAACAGTGCACATTGGATATAGTATGATACATTTCACGGAGATGCCCAAGCGGGTTTTTCTGAATAGCTCGACATGCTCGCCCTACTACGCACTACATCTAAGCGATACATGATGCTTTTATATCACAGTAAATTGAGTGAGCTTGGACACGCTGGAAATACTGTAAATCACATACACCTCCATTAACGGACATTCCGAAAGGTAGAAAACCCATTTTTTTCTGAATTCAAGATTTCCTGTGTTTAGGAATTGCCTAGAAATTTCACTCCTGCGAATGAAGGTTATTGCGCGTCAGACGACGACGCGACGCGCACAAGGAGATCGAATTCCCAAAAGCTAGTCAAAAAGCGATAACCTTCTTCTATTCGAGTGAAACTTGGTGCTAAGTGGTTTTTGAACTTGCTAATTACGAATCGGGCTCCTTTCAATAGCAACAATATTATTAATCTATTTTCAAGGTAATAAGAATCCACTCGATAGTTTTCTTCTGATAAGATTTTCATGTAAAATCTTGCCTGAACTTTTAAATGTACATGTTACTAGATACTTGAGCGTCTTCGGGCGTTTATCGGTAAAAATGAAGGATTTATCATTTGTGCGCCACGAGTTGAAATCTTATTGTTGTTGCGAGCTTTTTGTAAGATATAATATTGCTATTTAATTGAAGCAATTTCGAACCAACTCCAATTTAAATGAAATAATTCAATCAAATCTTCATTCAACCCCGTCATAGAAGCAGATGTACTTGAGTTTTCGAAAAATCCTTGAGCGGTATTCCCGTTATCGTGCCGCCAAAACCAAGCTTCGATAGATCGATCGCGAGATCCGATTGCATACAGGAATCTTGTTGTATTTCTGTTTTTCGGATTTTCACTAGTTCCTTCCCTGTATCGCTACACGCTTGTCACTTTTTAATTTCAATATTGTACTTTGTGGGCAAACAATTCTCGGAGAATCATATTCTTGCATGCAGAGTAGTGCAGTTACCAAAACGTAAATGATCTTCGGAGATTTACTTTTTTACAACTACCTCGTATTTGTGAGAATCTGCTCAAGTTGTTTTAGGTAAATAGCAACATTGAGCAGGTTCATTATCTGTGACTCCATTGCAAACTCTACCCTCTATAGTGGTGAAATCAAGTTGGAAATAAACGCTTATCTCCTTTCCGACCATGACGCTTTCGACGGTGTCAAAATTTCTTCAATTAAGCCAATGCCAAACCCAATTGAGATTGGTTTTATTGATAAATTTGTGCTTATATATACTGTGGTTCCAAATGCCACGGGAATCCCGCTTACAAATTAAGTTTACGTTGCGCGTTTTGTGGAAAGACAAATTCTCAATAACATCCAGTTCAGTCAACGAGATTTTTTCAGTTGTATGATTCAGCAAAGCCTGCATTCGGTAGTATCTACATTTAGTTACAATCATATCTGCCTTAATTGGATAACACTTAAACTTCGCTCGATATACTAGTTTGTAGAGCAGATATAAGTTACAGACGTTTTTTTTTCCTCTCCTATTATGAAGTGCCTGATCCTAAGATCTTGATTTGATTTTCATTCAAGTGAAAAGCAGCATCAGCAGGAAGAGTTGTTTCTGAAATCGAATCGACAGTTTTTCCCATACTTTTCGCCTTTTCTGAACTTTCCAACTTTATAAGTTGAACAGCTTTGTACATTTAATTTCCCAGATACTCGAACCGTCGTTTCAGTGGTATATGGCAATTCCCGCATAGTTTTTTGTGTACGCAAATTTTTGGTCTCCCTTGATATCGTGCGGTCACTAATTTCTGCAAATTCTGAAGAACGACCGACCTAGATGAAATTCTCTGAAGCATTTGCGATTTTTCGAGGGTAACGTACATCGTTAACGAGCGAAAAAAATTGGATGTAGGTAGTACGTAGGGGGCCGTCCATATACACTCATTACAAAAATTAAGGGAACAGTAAAATTTCAAAATATATTCATTGAATTTTGAATAGCTGTAGCTTCGTGAATGATGGTCGTATCGTAAAAAAATTGAGTTTTAAAGCTTGAAATCGCTAGTTTACGAATCTCGCCGGTAATTTTTTTAAGCATCACGCTCGGCGTGAATGTAAGAAATAGCGCGAGACAAACTTTTCGATTTTTTTTTCAAACTCATCCACGGGCTCGACATTTTTTTTTAGCTTGATCAATACTGGGGTATTTAGCCTGATTCTGCTGCTTCAAAACGGTAGTTTTTGGACCTCTGTTCGACCATTTGTCGCTGAGATATCGGCGTTTAAAGAAAAAAGGAGCTTTTTTCGTAGATCATCAATATCTCATGAATAAATGATTGTACAGCGAGCTAAAGGTAGGTTTCGTAAAGTGGAATAAATTCTCTAAAAGCACCTTTTGGTATTGCAGAGCATTTTTTTAACCTTAATATTGATTTGAAAAGGTAAGAAAAAATGACTTCTTTCCCGTTCTGGAAAATCCACGTCAACTTTATATATATTGCGAAAATTACTCATGTTTCTAGGTTTTTTTTAGTTCAATACATACCCAAAGACCCTCCACAATTTAAAATTCATCGGCTGAACCGTTATTTTTGACCGAAGCGTCAAAGTTTTATAAAAATTAAAGGAACAATTTTATTGTTCCTTAAATGTCAATTAATGATAATTAAAATGTAAAAAAAAATTCCGTTATTTTTTTCTCACAGTTTCACAATAACTTTTCTTTCAATGTTGGAAAAACCAAAAAATTTAAAACTTAAAAAAAAATCAAATTTAAGAAAAAACAAATTTTACGTATTTTTTTCACCATTTCTCATGATCGATCTTACGAATGTTGAAAAAAAAATATTCGTCAAAATTTAAAAAAAAATCTTTCTGATCCAATTTTTTACCGCCAGCATTAGCATTACCCAAAGCTTACCGCGTGGAGGTTGCATGGTCGGATTTACGCTTCTTGTCTCTCTGTCTGTGTTTATGTGTTTATGCACATTCGTTTTCAGAACATAAGACCCCGCGGCTCGTCGCTTCCGCAGTATTTAATGACTCCAAACATATGCCTTAAAGTTTGTGCGCGCGCGTGTGTGTGTGTGTGTGTGTGTGTGTGCGTGTGTTTAAAAACGCGTATTTCCACCCCGGGCCCGGATTCCTGCGTTTAATTTGTCCGCTATATTGATGCATCTTCTTATTAAGATGAAAAAAAAAATTCATTTTAATCATCATTAATTGACATTTAAGGAACAATAAAAGTGTTCCTTTAATTTTTGATAAAACTTTGACGCTTCGGTCCAAAATGACAATTCAGCCGACCAATTTTAAATTGTGGGGGGTCTTTGAGCCTGTATTGAACACAAAAAACCTAGAAACATTTGTTTCTAGAATTACAAATATTTGCAAAGTTGACGTGGATTTGCCAAAACGGGAAAAAAGTCATTTTTTCGTACCTTTTCAAATCAATATTAAGGTTAAAAAATCTCTAAAGTACCAAAAGGTGCTTTTAGAGAATTTATTCCGGTTTACGAAACCCACCTTTAGCTCACTGTATGATCATTTGTTCATGAGATATTGATGATCTACGAAAAACGCTCCTTTTTTCTTTATACGCCGGTATCTCAGCAACAAATAGCCGTACAGAGGTCCAAAAACGATCGTTTTTAAGCTGAAAAATCAGGCTAAATAACCACAGTATTGATTAAGTTTTAAAAAATGTTAAGCACGTGGACGATTTTGAAAAAAAAAAATTCGAAAATATTTGCCTCGCGCTATTTCTTAGATTCACACCGACCGTGTTGCTTAAAAAAATTTACCGGTGAGATTCGTGAACTAGAGATTTCAAGCTTTAAAACCCCATTTTTTTACGATACAACCATTTTTCACGAAGTTACAGCTATTCAAAAATCAATGAAATTTTTTTGAAATGTTACTTTTCCCTTGATTTTTGTAATGAGTGTATTACGTCATCGATTTTTTGCTAATCCCCCCCCCCTTCCCCCGAAACCATAATATCGTTCCTATAGTCATAATCCAATTATTGTTACCGCCATCCAACGACCAGACCCCCTTCCCCCCTTCCCCCCGTATATGACAATGATGATTTATGGACGGCCTCTAGACAGATTCAACTCTATTTGCTATTATGTTTTAATCACTATTTATAGAAGAAAATTTCGGATCTAAACGCAATGCAATTATGAGACCATGAAGAAATTTATAAAAAAAATGTACCAACATTTTTCTTTATAAAATAGTTTTCCCAGTGACAATGAAAATATTTAATAATAAAAATGTTATCGTTTCTCATGATATTGAAACATGTTTTAAAAAATAAACACTGTAAGGTTTCGAGAGCTTTATTCAAGAACGTGCTCAAACTTCATGTCCGCGGCTCTCTATATGCCAGCCCATACTGGCCAACTATTCCTATACGATAAATGAAAACGCGTTTTGTCCCGGTTTTTTAGTTCTTGAAATCGCCACTACCTAGCGTTGTGACAGCCTTTGTCTCTAAATAATCCGATCAGCTAAACGATTCGATACTTTCGTGGATTTCGTCCTGTTATCGTTATTGCGACGTTATTTATTGTGTTCGAATGGAAAATCATCAGAACGGAAAATCATTCCAAAGATATCAATAGACTTTTATTCATGTGAAATATTCGAAACACCGGCGTAACAAGCATGCCTGTCACACGACTATTAGCGCCACAATGCGGCAAGGACATTTTGCGAACATCATTTATCTACCAGTGTCAGGGGCTGCTACATGCTGACTTTCGCAGTAGGTATCTTATTATGTATCGGCTAATTTGGTTTGATCAAAACGGCAGCGGCGTTTATCCAATCAAGCTTTAGATATGCAATGACGAGATCGCTTCTAATACATTAAGGCTGATCGGCACACTACTCGATGATCTAGCGGTGTCTGTGGAATTGTCTGCGCCTGATAGATACCAATGTAGGAGGTGATTCGACAAATTATTTACACCTTCCTAATAATTTTTTTGTTCTTGCCAAAGTATCGTACAAATGTCGTCAAGAAGCTATAACATCCATTGGGACACCGCTTCTTTTAGACACTTTCACCGTTGACAGCACTTACTCTGCGACAAGTTGACTCGTAACATAGAAAATTTAGCTTTGCACAATCCTTTCACGCATCATTCCGTATTTTCCTCTATTCAGAAGTTTGGCAAAAAGATTGAGCATATAGCAATCGCAGACTTTTGGGATACTACGCGGTAGATGTCAACTCAGATACTTTACCGGATCTGTAAGTGACCAATCCTCTTGCTCTCGAATTACGAAAATTTACCGGAGCGAAATGGGGTTAAGGACTATGGGAATGAACGACGGTATACGCCAATAGTATTGAGGGAGGGCTTATCAAACTGCTATCTTACACATATTCATATATCCATTTTCACATATGCGTACGGGCGTACATTTTGACGAATGTATCTTTGCATGTATACATATGTGTGTGTGTGTATGTGAGTGTGTGAGTGTGTGCGTGTGTGTGGGTGTGTGTGTGTGTGTGTGTGTGTGTGTGTGTGTGTGCGTGTGTGTGTGTGTGTGTGTGTGTGTGTGTGTGTGTGTGTGTGTATGGGTGTTTCTCTACTAAATGGAAAATCAATGACCCAGGCAACTTTTATGTATTTAACATTTTTATTACTGAGTTGTATCTGTCTAAAAGGATGATTTGTTATCTATTCTGGGTGTGGCATAACTCACATAATGACACAATATCTCAATATTCATTTAAGTGTCTTTCAAACACCCTAAAACACAGTCCCCTACCGTGTCCCATTTCCAGAATGACCAGGTTCACGGCTAATATTTATTTTTAGTATTAAGGGGTGAGATGCAGTCAGAGGCGTGAAAAACCGAGAATTTTCAATAATTTTTTTTATAGTAATCAAGTTTGTTTTACAAAAGTGGGTACACAGACTTTTTATGTTATATTTCAACTTGACTTGTACAAATTTTCAAAGAAAAGTATTTATTATTTATAAAAATATTGCCATTTTTGTCGGACCCCCTTTGGCATGTAGTGCTTTGCGGTGACCATCATAAAATTTTACTAGATCATCTGAAATCAAAAAACAAAAAAAAAATTAGTTTAATAATAAATCTAGTCCTTATACGAAGCTTTTTTTTTAAATTAACAAATGGCTTCTTCCGACGGATAACTGTCGATTTTCGAGCAAGAAAATCGCTCGTTTATTGTTAAAAAAAAATATAAATTTTCAACAAAAATGAAAATCCATCGATTAAGGATTAGTTTTTAATGCTATCAATAAGCACACCAAATTTCATCAAAATCCATCGAGTGGTTTTTGAATTATAGTGGTCACCGACTTGAAAAACATAGTTTCGAGAAAAACGCGCTTAAAGGTTTTCGATGTGGATACGGTATTATATGTTCGTAAAATTTTGAGGTCGATGGATGAAGCGAAACTTTTTTTATATATTTTGATCCGCTGAATCTGAATATCACAATTTTTGACGAAAAGTCGAGCATTCAATTGGCTATTGTTAAAACAATTTTTTAAAAAATTAAATTTTTTTCGGGATGAGTTATTTTTCTTCAACATTTTGGGCAATTTTAAAACGAAAGTATTCTTTATAAAATTTTGCTAAAGTTCATAGTTTTTGAGTAATAAATTTTGGAACATTTCTGAAAGAGTTTCCCAATTTTACACTTGATTTATGCATAGAAATACTAATTAAAAAATTACTTACATCGAATCATCAATTCCTGGCCCATGCAATAGGGCTTCTGCCGATGTGGAAGCTTCCAAAATATAAATTTTCAATTACGCACAAGACTATTTATAGAATATAATAGGGGGGGGGGGGGTCGAAACCGGTTGCTTGCAGCTGCCGTTTGGTACCTGCCATGGGGACCTGACGCACAGTAGTCCGATATCCCGAAAAAGCGGACATAATTCCGAATTCGGGTGAGAGTCTGTACTTCGGGGTTTTTGGAGTCGCTGAATACGAATCCGAAGTCAAACTTTCAAAAAACAAAATGGCGGATCCGAAACGGTAAAAAATGTCTTCAAAAACCTGTTCGATTCGTGCGAAAGTCTGTACTCGGGGGTTTTTGGGGTCGCTGAATACGATTCCGAAGTCAAAATTGCAAAAAAACAAAATGGCGGATCCGAAACGGTAAAAAATTTCCTCAAAACCTGTTTGATTCGGGTGAAAGTCTGTGCTCGGAGGTTTTTGGGGTCGCTGAATACGAATCTGAAGCGAAAATTTCGAAAAATACAATGCTGGACTCAATATAGACGGCTACTTTTTGGAGAGTCGATTTCATTTGCACGAAATTCATTTTTTAGGAGTTTCCAAGGCTGTGAAGGTTTGGGAAGAAGAGATTTAGGATAAAATAATTAATACCTTTTATAATGACCCTGAACATTTATTTTCATATGATCTTACAATGTCTACGCCTACTACTACTACTACTACAACGTCTTACTCGCTATCTAATGCAGTGCAATCGCATGCGGTGCAAAATCATTGTCATGTTCAGATTCATCGCTCTCCGTATCAATCGAATAAATCTGACTTGATTCCGCAACTGAAGGTGAAATCAATAGTTCAACCGCATCTGTGGTTAATGATTTCAGTTTTTTCGGAGGAACTTTACGCAAACTAGATATTAGTAGACCTGACGTTATCAAAAGTCTGCCAAAACATCTTCTATGGTTTTAGCTCGGTCACATTTTCGTGAAAAATCTCGCCGGAATTTTTAAATATATTTGTTACACGATTCCTGAGCTTCTTCGGATATTAGTCCGATAGGCAATACCAAAGAATCAATAATTTCAGGACCGTGTATCAGAATATTATGCACTGTTGTTGGCATGTTCATGGTTGGCATTAAAATTGATGTTAATTTTTCTTCCATAAAGTAAGGTTTCAAAGGGCACAAGGTTTTTTCTTGCGCTTCGATACAATCAACTCCTGTCCTAGTTACTTCGGCAGTTTCGTGCAAAAAAAACCTATTTTTATCGGGCGACAAAATCTTGGCGACGAAGGACGTGGATTTCTCCAAATAATAAGCTGTGAATTGACTTTATCATAGAATTGCAAGGGGACAAGTGATATAAAAAAAATGTTGGCATCCGATTTATTGCCATCTTCATCGCTGAATTTTTGTTTGTTTGGGTGCTTTGACCAGAAGTGCCATCTCATCCCCACTTGCATATAAATTCTAAACCAGCAAGTTTGTTTTCAGGAAGACTTCTAATAACGTCCGATTGTGCCAATAACAATCGTTCAGCTGTATGATTTAACAATGCTTGGTGTTCAACTATCGCTGCACTTTCAGTTATAGAAATTTCGGACCTATCAGGGTAACACTTTTTCTTAGTTTCTGAGACAGTACATACGGCGGCCATCCTCTACAATTTATCATAGCGGATGTGGAACCTATTCATTAATATACGCTCTTCGTCACTCCACCTTCTACAACAAATGATAATAGTTCGTTGCCTGTCAATACTCTTTCTGGAACGTGTTCCATAGATTCGCGGTACTTCGATGCGGTGGATGGACTGCCTTCTGTGACATCCCTAATTACCTTCGAAGCCTCTCAATTTTCAGAAGCCCGGAGACCCATTTGTGTAGCGTCGGCTAGTTCTTGGACGCTGTATTGTTCACGAATATTTTCTGTCTTCCTCCGTTTTGACCTGTTACTCAAATCGTCCCAACTTGTCGAAGGACGCCCGGGCCCCGCTGTGTTTTCCGTGGAAGTCGTCGAACCTTCATTTTCAGTTGTGAAAAGTATAGGACAAAATGTTAAGCCAGATGTCGAATTTTGCGTAGAATCTGTTTTCTATCCTGTTCACTTGTTTCCACCTTTTCCTGAATTCGGATACTAATGTTTTCAGGGCATCTTTTTGATTTGGCGGCAAAATGTATGGATGCTCCTGTTTTTTTGAAACCTGTGCTTCAATAATTTAACTGAGCACGTTGATGTTCCCATTTAACACTGGTTTCACGAATTCGAAAATTTCCCTCCTCATGAAAGAAATTTCGTTGGTATCATCTGGAGGATCTGTGAGAATTGAACAATATGCTTATTTAAACAAATTATTTTTACCAATTTCCTATAAACCACATTTTGGACGCGAAAACTACGAAAAATTGCCGAAAGTGCACACATCTTCCTACAAAAATAATAACTAAAGCCAAAAGAGCAGCTATGTGCAGCTAGTTTTTGGATATGTTTTGAAGAAATGTCTAAGCAACAATGCCCATTTTGATTCAGAGCCCCACCCAACTCCACTTTTGACTTATTGCTTTCTTTAACACGAATTTTTAGAACGTGGTCAAGAAAAACACCACCACCGTTATTAATGATTCACTATTTCATATATTGTTAATAATATTTTTGCACAGGACTTTCAAATTGTGCTTACTTTCCGGAGAAGAATCCATTTTGTAAAACGCAAATCCGTTAACTTTTCACTGTTAGAGACGCGTCTAAACTTTCGTGTTATTTCGCCGCGCAACGAGCAAACAATGCGGTCGGCCCGACGCTCATGAACGGAATGCGTTCCCAAGCCAGGTAGGGACGCTCCCCTTTTTTAACGGTCGTAACACATAGTAGGGGTACGACTAAAACTATTCTAACCATTAAAAGTCCCTAGATTTTTTTTGGTTTTTGTCTGCTTTTTCGGCATTTCGGACTACTGTGCGACGTCCCTTCACTAATTGTGGGATATCCCAGAAACTATTCATCGGATTGACTTGAAATTTTCAGGGAATATTTTCGAAACATCATACTTCAAGAAAGTGTATTAAAGAAATCGATTTTTTGAAAATTCTGACTGCATATCACCCCTTAACATTCCCTAATTCTAACATTCATAGGTTTAACTAGAATAGAGGACATGTCTTTATAAAATACGACCATAATTTTAAATACTTCTTCGATATGAAACACTGTCGAAAAACTATACTCAATTCTATACCTTTTTTTCAAACTGCCGCCATTTTGTCAATTGTTCATTTAAAAAACCTCCATAGCAAGTTGGCGGCTTTCATACTGATTAATGTTTTTTTTACAAGTTTTGTTTCACAAAATATTTACGGCTACAACCGTGTACACTACGACGAGTCCTTTTTTTCGAAGACATTTTCAACCGTTAAAAAAGGTGAAAAAAATAAACGTTTACAAATCTATTTTCTGGTCTTCATGACTGCTTTGATTTGCTTTGATTGGACATTCAAAAAATCAGACTGATTAGCGTATTTTAAGGGCGGGGTAAAGTATTTACATTTTTTTAAATTTTTAAATGAATGCATAATATATCAAGAATATTGTGTTAAAATTTCGTCGATCGGAGTAAAATTGACGAAGTTATGAGTATTTGAGCGTCTATTGCTCCATGCCGGGTTTTATACCTGGGCGGCAGCTGCGCGGCGCGCTATTGTATTTTTCGACCCCGAATAAATTTCTTGATAAACGGGCCTGTTCCGGTGTATATTAGTATACGCATTAGTCTGTACATCAGTTGACCGCTGTATGCCGTGCTGAGCAGTAGCAAGTCACACTAACAGTTTGAGTCCGTTTTCGTTCGTGTTCGTACCTCGAAAAATGCCTCGAAAAATAAGCAGACAAGATCGTGAGAACGGTATTGGGCAATTGTGCCGACCGAAAAAAAAGTGCCTCCTCAAAAGCGTAAAAACGACGAACCGTTAGCTAATAGCGCGTCAGCGAAAAAAAATTAAAAATAATCCCGCTGGGGTGGTAGAAGACATCCAAAAACATTATCGAATGATAGATTTCGTTCTTGTTTTTTCGACTATTGCTACTGTAGTCAAATGTGTGAAGTGTGATGGAAAAGTTACATTCCAAACATGCAAAAAAGAAGGTCTTGGTTTCAAGATCAAGGTTACATGTGAAAAGTGTAAACAGCCTCACTACATTCCATCAAGTGAAAGAATAGACAGTGGTGTATACGATGTCAATTATCGATTTGCTTTCGTAATGCGAGTGTTAGGCTTAGGTTTAGCCGGATGCAATAAGTTCTGCGGACTAATGGATTTGCGAGTGCTTTCTTATCGAAACCAGCCTATAATTTATATATGAAAAAACATTGTGAAGCGATACATAATGTGGCCAAGAAGTTCTTCGCATCGGCTGCACAAGAAGAGAAAAAAGCAATGTCTGAAGCAAATAATATAGAAGAAACGTCAGAATTGACTGTATCAGGCGACGGCACTTGGAAAAAAAGAGGATTCTCTGCGTTATTTGCCACGGTTGTAAGACTTGGAAAAACAAATTGGATTCTGCCGAATACGAAGCGTGGTACGAAGAGCATGTGGTTAGCGGTGATTGCAAAGCCAACCATGAGGGACCCTCTGGAAACATGGAGGTATCAGCAATTATAGAAATGTTCGAACGATCGGTGGAAAATCTTGGGGTGAAATATCGTAACTACATCGGAGACGGTGACTCAAAGACGTACAGCGGCGTTGTCAATGCAAAACCTTATGGTGAAGATTTTGTGATAAACAAAAAAGAATGCATAGGGTATGTCCAAAAGAGAATGGGAACACGTCTGCGTGGACTAGTAAAAACAAGCATAGTTGACACAAAAACCAAGGCCGGAAAGATCGTAAAAAGAAAAAGCCTTTCTGGCAAAGGAAAGCTCACTGCTAAAATGATTGATAAATTGACTGTTTACTATGGACTAGCTATTCGACGTAATTATGATTCAGTTGAGAAGATGAAAAATGCCATCTTTCAACTTATCATCACTACAGTTCAACCGACGAGAACCCACAGCACGAGAAATGCCCAAGCGGCGAAGACTTCTGGGGCGAATGGCAGCAAGCTGCAGCTGCAGATGCTCTAGAATCATTCAAACACAGCTACACAGCCCTTCCTACTGACGTTCTGGAAGCCATTGAGCCCATTTATAGTGACTTGAGCAACGACGCACTTTTGCAGCGATGTCTTGGTGGTTTCACGCAAAATAATAATGAGAGTCTCAATCAACTTACGAGGGTGGGGTGAAAAGTTTCCGGCCTGACCAAGAGATGGTGCCACTAGGTCTAGTTTTGGAGCGGCGTCCTACAGTACCGTTCCTACCGAGCTTGTATGTACAGTTTCAGCCCAATCGCTACGGTAGTTTGTGTTTGAGAGCACTTTGCTCGAGACGCTTCCGTTGTTTTCGTAAAAATGGAAAAATTGGAAAAACGTGCTGTCATCAAATACTTCCATTTGAAAGGTTTTACACCAAAACAAATAAAAGAAGAGATGGATTCAGCACTAGGAGACTCCTCCCCATCATATTCAACTATTAAGCAGTGGGTTTCTGAATTTAAAATGGGTCGTGTGAGCACCTCTGACGAGCCTCACTCAGGACGGCCCGTTGAAGTCACAACTTCAGAGATGGTTGAAAAAATCCACAAAATAGTGTTGGAATACCGTAGGTTGAGAGTGCATGAGATAGCTGAGACCTGTAGGATGTCAGCTGAACGTGTGCGAAATATTTTGCACAACCATTTGAACATGGAAAAGCTGTGTGCAAGGTGGGTGCCGCGTTTGCTAACGCTCGACCAAAAACTGCTTCGAAAAACCATTTCTACCGACAATTTGGCGCTGTATAGGCGTAATCCAAATGAATTTTTGCGTCGATGCATAACTGTTGATGAGACATGGGTCCACCACTACACTCCTGAAAATAAAGAACAGTCAAAACAGTGGGTTGGAAAAGGGGAACCAACCCCAAAGAAGGCAAAAACAATTTTATCGGCAAACAAGGTTATGGCTACTGTTTTTTGGGATGCGAGAGGAATTATATACATTGATTACCTTGAAAAGGGTAAGACTATCACTGGTCAATACTACGCAGAGTTATTGCAACGTTTGAAGCACGAGGTGCAAATTAAACGACCTCATTTGGCGAAGAAAAAAGTTTTGTTTCATCACGATAACGCACCAGCGCATTCGTCGATTGTTGCCATGTCCAAAATCCACGAATTGAAATTTGAATTGATGCCGCATCCTCCCTACTCTCCAGACTTAGCCCCCAGCGACTATTACCTGTCTCCTAACCTCAAAAAATGGCTTGGCGGAAAAAGGTTTAAGAGCAACGAAGAAGTTATCGAAGCTGTAAATCAGTATTTTGAGGAGCTTGACGAATCTACGTTTAAAACTGGTATAACTAAATTAGAACACCGTTATGAGAAATGTATCAGTGTTGATGGAGATTATGTTGAAAAATAAAGCAAAAAAAATTTAAATACATCGTTTTTCTTGGTCAGGCCGGAAACTTTTCACCCCACCCTCGTATTTGGAAAATCTCTCCAAAGTCAGTCAGTGGCACCTCTACAATTGTGGAAATCGCAGCTTATGTAGCTGCATGCACTTACAATGAAGGTTCTTTCGCTTTGTTGGCCTTTATGGAATAGATGCAAATCAGTACAGGGCCAAGTGCTCACGAATGGGCCCGACAAGTTGACGATTTGCGAATTAGTAGAGCAGAGGAGCAAGCGGCGCACGACAGTAAAGAAGAAAGAGTTTTGCGTAGACAAACGCAAAAAGATGCTCTCGATCATCTTGATGGAAGCCTTTTGCTCTACGGACCTGGCATCGACGACTTTGAGTGAGTATAAGAAAATTATCGAGTTTTATTTTGAATTTCTAAAAATTCAAAGATAATTGAAAAATCTGAAAAAATTCATACGTATTCAGAAAAATGAACGAATCACGAAAAAAAATTGGGTTGCGGGGAAATTTGTTGACTAATTTTTTTTTCATCATTTTGTTAATAACATTTTGGAATTATTATTATGCAAAATTAATCTTTTGAGTACCTTTAATAGGCATGAATTTTCTCAGATTTTTATGCAATCGAGAAGTGTTCTCAAACTTATGTGCAATGAGCGCTAAGCGACCAAACTCTTCTGCGTTTTTCAAACCATTTTTCTGAGACTTGTCATATTTGAAGTCCGTGTGTACGATAACTCAAAATCTGCTGGACCAATCGCTTTGAAATTTTGCACAGTACTTCTTCACATAATTAACCAGGTATTGTCGAGAGCTTTTTTGTTTTTTTCAATAATTACTAATTTTTCAACAACAAATTAGCCGATTTTTTTTAGCGAAAATCGGGTTTTTGCTCCCAAGTGCTACGAAAAATCGAAAAATCGAAAAAAAAAATGCTCCCGTCATTACCTCGAGAAACATCTCCTTTAACAAATGCATTTTGATTTTTTTGTTTCAGATGATTCTGTTGCGAGTTATGGTGCACACCGCAAACCAACTTTTTTTCGAGGCGCCTCCGGGGTTTAATTTTCACTCGCTCAATTTTGAATATTTTGCAATGCAAATTTAGGAGAATGTTGTTCAAATGTTACTTTATTATATGTAAATTTTTCAATAAACGAACACTATTCGTTACGCCAAAAAATCTTAAAAACATGCCTTTTTTTCGCCGAATTAACTTTACCCCGCCCTTAACCATCGAAGAAAAATCGCGGAAATCAGCTATTTTTCGACCCGTTACACTGTAGTGATCCCTTAAGTTTCCTGTACAAAAATAAGGAATGTAGGTATATCGGTGTAATTAATCAGATATACAATGAGGGTGGCGAATAAACCGTAAGTTTTCGGAAAATTTGTGGCAATACGGGCCACGCGTTTAGAGTTGATGATACTGATGTTTCTGATGTAGCTTTCAACCATATATTGCAAAAATTACCAAATTCAGATCGACCCTAAAAGGGAAAAGAATTTCTTATGGTTTTAAGTTACCTGTACCGGTCTATGAGAAATAAATTAGGGCTGATTGTTGAACAAAAAATACAACGATAAGACTGACTTCGTTGTAAACTATAATGACAATTATTTAATTAAATACTACTAAATGTATTAGTAACAAGATCTTGATTGTGATTATATTTAATAGTATAAGATAATGTTTGTTTTGTACGAAGCAGTTGACATTCCTTTATGAAGATTATGACAAGACTGACCTTGTTATTTTTTAAAGTGAGAGGTTCAATAATGCACACGTTTTGAAGGTAAAAAGCTTATTATAATAAGTTTAGTTCCAATTATGCTGGAATGCTCAATAATCAATCAAGGAAATCAAGAGATCAAGGAAAACATCAATAATTCAGCATTTGTTTTTTATTTGATTTAGCCATTGTTCATACGTAATAAGCTATGTTTAAGTTTTAACAAAAACAAAAGATATTCGATTAGTTAAATTCGATAAAAAAATGTCCTTTTTATTTATTTAAACAGTGCCCTGGAAGATATTACAGTCCGCTGTCTCGAATTTTCATGAAATCGTCCATAAGTTGCAAAATAAAGAGAAAACGTGTCGGATTTTGTACATATATGTTTAATTTATTACGGCCTTCCGTTATACATACATTCTTCCATTCTTAGTTTGCGCTTTTTTCTTCGTGTTTTGAAAATTTTCGATAATGACACATTCCATCGACGTCATTACTGCAAGTTGTTTCCCTGATCCAATCCAAACCTTGGTTCTGCACATCCCGATATATAAAAACACTAACGTTGGTGAAACATGCATCGCGGTATGCCAACAAGAGAGAAATCATGTCCTCAGTATCTTGCGCCGTATGCTAATAATAATATGTGCGTGTGACTGAATTCGTTGATGATGCACAAATTCACATACATACATAAATATATAACACACATACTAGCTGCCGTACCCGGTTCCGCTCGGGTGCGTACGATTTTCACTATTTCCCGCTATGCACTTCTTTCCCCGCTATGCACGTCTTCAGTGCGCGCCCGCGCACTGTTGCGACCAAGTACGGATTTCCTTTTCAGCGTTCCCTTCCAAAACGTTCAATTAATCTCTGTGATATTCAAGCACGTAAGCAACGTCATCTGATCACTAAAGCAGAAACAGTAATTTCTGTTTTCGTGATCGAAAGCTCTAGCCGGCCAATACTCACTGGCCGGCTAGAGCTTTCGCGAGGCTTAATTTAAAAATTATAAATCGTAAAATTCATGGGTTGAGAAGTGGACGAAAGAAAAATCGATTCTTTAAATGAAAATATGAATTTTGGGAGGCTTGAGAGACCTCTAAATAATGTTAGACCGCTCAAAGCTTCCGCAACAACTGTTTGTTCTTTAAAGAAGATAATAAGATGGCGAGGAAAAGAAAAAAAAAGAGCTTAAAATTATGCCACCCTAATATAAATGTTAGCACAAATATCGAAATGACACCGGTGCGCACGTATGTTTGTCCAGCACTCTATAGATCAAACTATAGGAACGAGCTGTATCTACACACAAATGTAAATGAGAGTCGAGCCCAATAAAAATGTCATGACCACACATTTCTTATCATTTAATTTTTTTCATGTTCAAATGTCAATCCGGCAATAGTAAAAGTTCGTCAAAACGTTCCGAATTGCATGCAAAAGTTTAGTTCCATTAATCGTTTCTCCGATCCTAGATAGCAATAGAACGAAAAAAATGTGCCCGTAATTCCCGAAAATTACTAATAATTGCACATTCAACGAATATACATGTATCTATGGTTAAATGACAGAGCGACTCGACCGACGTAAAGCTGAATAGCAAAGCTTGTCGGTTGAAGCCCTTCTGCGTGTCTACATTTTATGCATACTCGCGAGATAATCGAATTGCGTGACCGAGGAAGACTCCCGAGTGCGACATTGCTCGTATCTCGCGTACGACGCTTGTTCCCCGCATCTTCTCGATACTTTATCCTATGGTGGTGTAAAGCATACAAGAAACTGCGCTTTCGCGCGCGCGCCTGCGCCCCCCCCCCCCCGCCCGGCCACACACACACACATGGTTGTCTGCATCTATACTGCGCGCGTACTCGGAAAGTTCGATTTACTGTCTGTTTTAATTTGTAATACGAGACGAAATCTCATCGACGAAGATTATCCTGCAATATCAATCAGCTTCGAAATAATTACTCTCAAGAGGCAAAAAGTACGGGCATTATCTAGCCAACGACCACTATTACTACTAGGAATGCTTATTGGCTGATTTTTATTTTCTTCCTTGGTTGACAAGCGATGCAGACTATGCCGTTCCGAGAACAAGAACTATAGAAATGGTTAATCGTAAAATTGTTCAAAAGCAGGGTCTTTTATATTATATCTGAAAAAAGAACCGATTAGAACGCTGATCGCACTCGCCCTTCGAAATGCGAGGAATCACAATTAATATAATTTTTAATTTGCCGGGTCAGAGGAAGAGGGAGAAGAGACGTAATAGGGTTTTGGAGGAATAGATTTCGGACGTTTTTTTTTTGGTTTTCTTGAATTTTATTAAAAAGAAACGCGCCCGCGGATCACACGGAAAGCACGAGACTATACGCAAACCGATCTTGTATGTGCAAGAAAAGCCGGGGCGGCTGAATAAGCGAGTCTACACGACGGAGGTGATTTCAGCGCTTGCCTGCGAAGAACAGCGAGTAACTCCCTCGTCGCGTTACAATTTGCGCGACTTACCGAAAATTTGCGGGGAAGAGAACAGGCGGGAGTCACTCACACGCAGAACGCGAGACATATCTAGGGCCTAGGACGCTTAGAATCGAAGGCGCGTGATTTGTTTACATTTTATTTCGAGACCGGTCGACACGAAATTAGAGCGCTTAAATTTTAACACGGTGATTGAAATATTGCGCGCGTGAAATAATATTCGACCTCGTTTCACATCTGCACATACCGCCCGCCTCGTACCGGTAGGGACGACGCGAGAGTGACAAACTTCAATAATGTTCCCATGTGATCCGGACATTGTTTACAGATTGCTCCGACATTTTTTTTTTTTCGAAAACTTAAGCCAAATTACAAAAATTAAATCCCGACAATTTAATCGAACTTACAATTAATTAACAAATTTTGAATCCCGACATTAAATCGAGTACTTAATAACTAGACGATTAAGCTAATAGCAAGGTGCAGGGACGGTTGAATTTTACGCAAAACGTTAAGGCGCGACGCATGGAAGGGGACAGACCTTCGCAATCGGGCGTTTGAGCGTCGTTTTCGCGGTTCTCAATGTGACGACTCGTACGAGGCCATCGGGGCCCGGGTGGGTCTCGATTATGCGCGCTAACTCCCACCTTGCGGGGGGAAGAAGCTCGTTTTTGAGGAGGACTAAGGCTCCAATTTTTAGAGAACTTGACGAGTTCTGCCATTTTGTACGCTGTTGCAGCGTATGTAAATAATCGCGTGTCCAAGCCTTCCAAATGTGTTCCCGCATGACTTGTACTTTTTGCCAACGAGATAAGCGATTTTCATTTAGACCATTCAGAGAAGGCTCTGGGACGCTAAGTAAGGGACGACCTATCAAAAAGTGGCCCGGTGTTAGTGCTTCGAAATTGTCCGGATCTTCGCGAAGCGGCGCGAGCGGACGCGAATTCAAACACGCTTCAATTTGACAAAGCAAGGTAGAGAATTCGATTTGTGAGAGAGTGTGGGAGCCCACGACTCTCTTCATGTGACCTTTGAAGCTTTTTACACCGGCTTCCCAGAGTCCTCCGAAATGAGGAGCGGAGGCGGGGATGAAATGCCAACGGACGCCGTCCGTGGCGTACTTTTCGCGCAATTCTGTGTTTTTTATTGAATTGATAAAGGAACGACGAAGTTCGTTATCGGCGCCTTGGAAATTCGTGCCGTTGTCGCTATAGACGTCAGAGGGCAGGCCGCGCCTACTGACGAAGCGCTGAAAGGCGGCCAAAAAACCTGAAGTCGCGTAGTCGTCGACGTATTCTAAATGAATTGCGCGAGTTGCGAGACATATGAAAAGCGCGACATAATACTTGCGCGATTTTTGTCCCCGTCCTACGTAAGGGATTATTTGAAAAGGACCTGCGTAATCCACGCCGCAGTGAGAAAATGGGGCAGACGGATTGACGCGAGGAGAGGGTAAATCTCCCATGAGTTGCTTCGCGGTGATTGCGCGTTCGCGCACGCAAGTGAAACACCGATTGATTATACTTTTGACTAAGGATCTCGCTCCGAGAATCCAGTAAGTTTGTCGCAATAAACGTAATGTAAGTTGTGAGCCTCCGTGCAACGAGCGGAGGTGCGTTTGTTCAATGATTAATTCGCTGACGTGATGTCGCGGTAAAATAAGCGGGAAGCGTTCGTCGTACGAGAGAAACGAATGGCGTAACCGCCCGCCAAGACGCAACTGGCCCTTTCCGTCGAGGAAGGGATAGAGAGATTTTAACGCGCTTGTTCGCGGAAGCGGCGTGTTTGACTTGAGAGCGCGAATTTCGGTCGCAAAACTGCATTTTTGAATATGACGAATCCAAAATTCACGTGCCTCTTGAATGCAATTTTTCTCATCGTTTTTTGAAATCGAATTTTCGTCAGAGCCAGCGCGGAATTTACGCAGCCAGCGAAAGAGTAGAGCAGTAACTCGGAGGAGTTTGCCCCAGCTCGAGAATCGAAGGGAGAGGTCCCACGATTTTTCTTCTTGCGCGACATGCATCGTCGCGTTCGTCCGTTCTTCGCTAAATATTGACGATTGATCAAAGTAATTGTCTTTTGATGCGCCAGGTCGCGCGTTTGGCCAGAAGGTTGAGTTCTGACTCAACCATTTCGGGCCGGACCACCATAGTGGGTGATCGGCTAGTTCTTCGGCTGATATGCCCCGTGACGCGCAATCCGCGGGATTATCGCGTGTAGGCACGTGATTCCACTTTATTTCCGGCATTTTGGTTTGTATTTCCGAAACTCTATTTGCGACGTACGGCTTCCAGCGCGAGGGATGCTGGGTAAGCCACGTGAGTGTGACGGTGGAATCGGTCCAGCCATACACTGAAATTGCGAAAGTTTGAAATATATCCTTTACATATTCGAGGAGTCGCACGAGTAATACCACGCCGTTTAATTCAAGACGCGGAATGGCAACCGTTTTTAAAGGCGCGACTTTCGATTTCGCGGCAATTATGGAGACGGAGATGTCCGTCGGCGAATTTAACACGCGTAAGTAGACGACTGCGGAATATGCTCGCTGCGAAGCGTCCGCGAAGCCGTGCAACTCAATGACGCTGTGAGATTGCGAGAGGCCAATCCAGCGCGGAATTTTTAACTGAGAGAGTATGGGAAGTTCGCGACAATATTTTTCCCAAATAACGTGAATCGACTGCGGGACTTGATCGTCCCAGTCTACTTTAGAAAGCCATACATCTTGCATAATGATTTTTGCTTGGATAACGACTGGCGAAGCCCAGCCGAGAGGGTCAAATAGTCGCGCAATGAGCGATAGAACTGAACGCTTTGTATTCTGCGCTCTGGGGATTTCTCCGACTTGAAAACTGAATGTGTCTTCCTTGGGGAGCCAGGTGATACCGAGAACTTTCAACGTTGCTGATTCCTCTTTCGAGAGGTCGATAGCGAGATCGTGTCCGACTGCGGGAATATCTGCTAACAGCGCGGAATCGTTAGCTGCCCATTTTCGCAAATTGAATCCTCCGCGTTTACAAAGTGTCACGAGTTGTTCACGAATAGCGTTTGCGCGTTCATGATCGTCCGCCCCGAATAGGACGTCGTCTACGTAAGTCGAGGAACGAATTACTTCGGCGGCGTCGGGAAACGAGTCGCCTTCGTCGTCGGCGAGCTGAAGGAGTACGCGGTTTGCCAGATAGGGCGCGCATGCTGTTCCGTACGTTACGGTGAGCAGGCGATAATTTTCAACTGGGCCGTCTTGTTTCGGGCGCCAAACAATGCGTTGATAGTCGGTATCTGCGCGATCTATTAAAATTTGTCGAAACATTTTTTCGATGTCGGCCATGTAGACGAATCGATAACGACGCCAGTTAGAAACGACGTGACCTATTTCGCGTTGAAGTTTTGGACCGATGTGTAAATGGTCGTTTAAGGACGTTCCATTCGAGGTCGCGCTTGACGCATTAAAAACAACACGCACACGAGTCGTGGCACTGCTTTCCCGAATAACGGGATGATGTGGAACGTAGAGCGGATTCTCTATCATATCGGGACTATTGACTTTTTCCATGTGTCCCATGGATTCATATTCTTCGAGAAACTCGGAATAAGCGCGCGCGAGTTCCGGTTTCTTTTCGAGACGTTGCTCATGCTGAGCGTATCTTTTGAGAGCGATTTGTTGGCTATGGCCGATTTCGGGGTGAGACCCGTGATGAAACGGCAGACGAACGACGTACCGTCCCGTGTGATCGCGAGTGTGCGTTTGAGCGAAGTGATTTTCGCATTCTTCCTCGTAGGGCGTGAGGAATTTCTTTGAGGGGATTTCTTCTATTTCCCAAAATTTTCTAATGCACGCGTCTGTATTCGGCGTGATTGAGCAGTGCATCGTGGATGCGTGAACGATTCGCGAGTTGCTAGCATCAACGAGAGGACCGGAGATTATCCACCCTAATGTTGTTAGTTGGGCCGTGGGTGACCCAAGAGGACCTTTTTTGAGGGGTCCCACTAACAATTGTCCGTAAATATCAGCGCCGATTAAAAGGTTAATCGGCTCCCGGCTGGAGGGATCGGGATCCGCCAGGGTTAGTCCCTGAAGATGCGGCCATGATAAAGTTTCGCGCGAAGCGTTCGCGGAATAGTCGGTTAAATGTTTGAAAATGTACGCGGTCATTTTCAAGGGGGCACTCTTCCCGAGGCAGGTTTCGAGTGCGAGATTCACGTAAGACGTGGCGCGTCCGGAGTATCCGTTTCCGAACGCTGTGATGTCGAGAGCGGCTCGACGACGCGATGTGCGTAAACTTTGGGCAAGCGCCTCTGTAATGAAGCTATGAGACGAGCCTTGATCGATTAATGCGCGAGTTTTGATAACGCGATTTTCCTGTGTCCGTAGCTTGACCCAAGCGGTCGCGAGAAGCACAGGAATTGCTACATGGTGAAAAAAACTTGTTCTTTCGCGGTTAGAAGAGTGTTTTCCTTGCTCGGAGACAGCGCTGTGTGAGGCGCTTGACGACGTTGACGGAAATACGCTCGCTGCGTTATTTGTAACGCCTGTAGCCTGATCCTGCTGCGTGGACGTAGTGGCGGGGCTACTAAAAGAAGCGCGATGCAATGTAGTGTGATGCGGCTTCTGACATTTCTTGCATTTACCTGAGCTTGGACATTTGCTCGGAAAGTGTCCGGTTTTTAAACAATTAAAACATAATTTATTACTTTTCGCGAGAGCGAAACGATCGTCTATCGTTTTCTTGAGCCACGCTTGGCAGAAACTGAGAGCGTGAGTTCCCGAGCAATCGGGACACTTTTGTGAGGCAGCGTTGTTGACGGCGGCTTTCGTTTTCGACTTATTGGTTTGATTTTGCGTCGAATCGGTTGGATTTAATACAACGGGTGAGGCTATACCGCGGATTCTTTCGGTCAAGAAGTCTGTGAGTCTTTTGAACGTCGGAAATTCGTTAGATGCGCCGAGATTTAAATTCCACTCTGTTCGAGTGCGCGTACTGAATGTTTGCGAAATAAGATAGACTAATAAATCATCCCAATATTCGACCGGACGCTTCAAATTCTTCAACGCAGTCAAAGACGAATTAACTGTATCTCTTAACCTTTTAAGCTCGGTTTCGGTTTCGTATTTCATCGCGGGCAAACTCGCGAACGCGTGAATATGCGCTAAAACTAACGCGCGCGGATTATCGTATTCATCTTCGAGGAGTCTCCAAGCGCCTGCATAGTTCGCGTCGGAGACGGTCACGTGTTCAATCATGAGCGCCGCGTTTCCGTCGAGGAACGATTTTAGATAGTACAATTTTTGACCCGGAGATAAAGAATTGTTGTCACCGACCAGAGCTTTGAACGAATCTCGGAAACTTTCCCATTTTGTTGTTTCTCCGTCGAACTGCGGGATGGTGATGCGAGGGAGTTTGAACGCCGATGTTGACTCCCCTAGCGTCGTCGAATTCGCAATTTTTGGAAGGAACTCGGGTCGCAGTGTCTGCTCTTGACGTGCGAGCAAGTCGTTGAGGACGTCAAGAGCTTCTTCATAATCTGCTTCGATGCTGAGGAATGCCGATTTTTGGAAATAATCGATCTCTGATTGTTGTTCCGCCGTTGACGTTTGATGAAGTTTCACGTTGAGCGCTATACTTCTTTGCCACAATTGGTTTAAGCTCGTTATACGAGTACGCGTTTTTTCGACTGTAAACTTGTCTTTTCCGAGTTTGCGGTAATTTGGAACAACTCTTTGCATTTGTCCGATTATGAGCTGTTGCTCAACGAGTAAGTCTTCGAATGAAGACATTTTATCACTTCTGATTTCGCACAAGTTATAAATGTTCAACGCCAAGTGCTAAATTTCACAAAAAACTGAAGGCACGACAAAGGAAACACATTGTGTCGCGATGCATAGTCTTGAAGCCGCCAGTGAAGCCGGTCGCGATAACGCGTTGTACTAGAATACAATTCTCGCACTGTGTGCGAGCGCGAAAGAAAATCTCGTCGTAGAGCGAGCGAGATGGAGCGCTAGGTTATAGCGCGTGAGTCAATAGTCTTTGCGTATTGTCTATAACACACGGAAATCGTCGAGAGGATCACTCACTCAATTCCACGCACTGTTTGAATTTCGATGTATCTCAAACTTGAGATATTCGATTACGTGTTGTCCGCAAATTTCCTTTACAGCGAGTAAGGTGCGCACAAAACCAAACTTGGCCTTGAAGCGCTTCTTGTACTATCCGTCCCGATTAATTTTACGAATTGTTTTACGAATTTTCTCCTTTTTTGTTATCCGGCTCGAAGGACCTTAATTATGATCGCACTCGCCCTTCGAAATGCGAGGAATCACAATTAATATAATTTTTAATTTGCCGGGTCAGAGGAAGAGGGAGAAGAGACGTAATAGGGTTTTGGAGGAATAGATTTCGGACGTTTTTTTTTTGGTTTTCTTGAATTTTATTAAAAAGAAACGCGCCCGCGGATCACACGGAAAGCACGAGACTATACGCAAACCGATCTTGTATGTGCAAGAAAAGCCGGGGCGGCTGAATAAGCGAGTCTACACGACGGAGGTGATTTCAGCGCTTGCCTGCGAAGAACAGCGAGTAACTCCCTCGTCGCGTTACAATTTGCGCGACTTACCGAAAATTTGCGGGGAAGAGAACAGGCGGGAGTCACTCACACGCAGAACGCGAGACATATCTAGGGCCTAGGACGCTTAGAATCGAAGGCGCGTGATTTGTTTACATTTTATTTCGAGACCGGTCGACACGAAATTAGAGCGCTTAAATTTTAACACGGTGATTGAAATATTGCGCGCGTGAAATAATATTCGACCTCGTTTCACATCTGCACAAACGCAAATCTAGGAAGTATCGATGATTCTTTTATATTTTTATTTTTATTTATGACTTGTTCAACCATGACAAAAGATTATAACATATTCAATGAATAAACAATGATTTTCCACGAGGCCCATTTGGATTTATTCGTTCGCTTTTGATTGTCGGTTTGCTCGGTTGCCCATACATTATCTAAGTATGGAAATTTAGTGCGCTTCACACGCGTTTATTTCGGTGGATGCTGCGAAGTGCGAGATGAATTCAAGTTACGGTATCCCGCGGTGACTCATACAAACACGAAGCGAGCGAGAGAGAGAGAGAGAGAGAGAGAGAGAGAGAGAGAGAGAGAGGGAGAGAGAGGGAGAGAGAGAGAGAGAGAGAGAGAGAGAGAGAGAGAGAGAGAGAGAGAGAGAGAGAGAGAGAGAGAGAGAGAGAGAGAGAGAGAGAGAGAGAGAGAGAGAGAGAGAGAGAGAGAGAGAGAGAGAGAGAGAGAGAGAGAGAGAGAGAGAGAGAGAGAGAGAGAGAGAGAGAGAGAGAGAGAGAGAGAGAGAGAGAGCATATGTTTATTTCGTGCTGCGAAGCGACAGCTCCCTAGTAGCACCGTGCAAAATCATTACATCAGGCTTAGTACATTAAATGCGCATATAATGATCTTAATATATTGATCATCTTAAATTATAACTAGTTATAAAAGTTTAAAAATAAGAACTAAACTAATCTAACCTATAACTATAACTATTACTGTAACTGTAAATGTGTCATTCGTACAATTTCCGCAACAATTCTATTCTCATAGCCCGCTTGAACATTTGCAGACTACGTAGCGCCCTTATATCGTACGCTATTGAATTCCACAGATAACACGCAGATATGACAAAGGATTTTAAATAATAATTGGTGCGACATGTCGGTATAACAAAGTCCACACTTCTCTGTGGTCGACGCAGTTGCCTGACACACATACACTCAGGTCGTGTAAAACGCTGTATCAAGTACTCCGGTTGTTCATGTTCACATAAAGTAAAAATAAAGGTTGCCAACATGAGTTCACGGCGCTCTGCAACCTTCAGCCATGCCAGTTTACGGAAATAAGGTGTAATGGATTGATCACGCCTCACTCCAAATATAAATCGTACACTAACATTTAACGCTCGCTGAAGCACTACATTGAGTTCGTCAGTAATGTCTGTAAATAAAATGCAGCAGTAGTCAAGATGTGGCAATACAAGAGCTGCTACTAGCATTTTTCGTACGTGCAGCGGTAGCTGACCACGGCACAGTCTAAGTTGATATGTTGTTGCTCTAATTTTTGCCGTGATTTTGACAATGTGTTCATGCCACGAAAGTGTACGCTCAATACGTACGCCTAGACATGTGACAGACTCCGAAAGTGGGATAGTATCTGCCCCCACAAGGAGCGGCGGAAGTGGCGTAGCATCAAGTTGTGCTAGATATCGAGCAGAACCTAGTATCATCGCACGGGTTTTGGAGCTATTTAATTTCAGGCCTGACTTCAATGACCACTCATGGATCGCCGCAATGTCGCGATTAACTCTGGCAATTCCGTTTTCAATTTCCGATGGATAGCAATGCATGTATATTTGAAGGTCATCAGCATACATACTATACTGACATTCCTTTATGACGGATGGGAGTTGGCTGATGTAAATAGAGAAAAGGAGCGGCCCAAGCACAGAACCTTGGGGCACTCCCGAACGCACACAACCCCATTGCGATTTAGCACCCCGACTATCGTAGACAGCCTGGTAACGTCCGTCTAAAAATGCCCTGAACCACGCTACAGAACTTCGAGAGAATCGCAGATCCGTAAGTTTTCTGAGCAGTAGATCGTGGGGAACGCAGTCAAAGGCTTTTGAGAAGTCGAATAAGATAAGGATTGTTACCATCCGTTTATCAATTGCGAGTCGCACATCATCCACTATACGCAACAACGCAGATTGCGTGCTATGGTGTACTCTAAATGCCGATTGAAATGGGTCATGCAAGCCATACTCTGTCATGTGGTGGAGCACTTGGTTAGCCACGATACGCTCCAAGATCTTCGAAAAATTGCAGAGTAATGAAATAGGCCGATAATCGTCAACAGTCAGTGGCGATCTTTTTTTTGGAACAGGGCATACCAAAGCCCGTTTCCATTGTGACGGGAACTGTGAATAAATCAGCGCATGATTGATAAGGTGAAGAACTGGGCAGCAGATAGCAGGCCATATAATACGCAGCATTTTCATTGATATTCCATCAACTCCAGTAGCATTCGCCTTGATTCTCCGAATTGTCTTCTCAAGGACTTCCGGAGTCACATGGGCGAAAAAAAATAAATCATCACTATAGCCAGGCAGTCCTAGGTCACCTCTTTCCCAATTTTGCATTTCCAGATTTCTCATTGTACCTGTTGCCAGGAACCTCTCGTTCAGGTCATCCAGGGGAAGTGTCGTCTGCAACCTCGAACCACTGCTAGGGAGTAGACCAAGCCTCCGGACGAGATTCCACGCCGTATTGGGTTGTCTCGCTGATGCAAAACTCGCATGATAATAATCACTTTCCGCCTTTTTGATGTCACGTTTCAATTCATTACGGGCAACTCTGAATTTTTCAAATAGGTGGCGTCTGTTTTTCCTATCTTTTTCGAAAGCTCGACGTAGACGGTCACGGCGTCGCATGCGTTCACGAAGCTCCGGTGTGAGCCAAGGAGCATGGCGGCGCTTGACCGTAACCTTTTTTATCGGCGCATGGTCATCAAACACCTTAATGATAACCTCATTCAGAAAACTCACTTTTTCATCTATCGCATGCATATTATAGAATTGCTTCCAGTCAATCGAAGCCAAGTGCGTTTGTATTGCCGTCTGATCCAGCAAATTTAGATTGCGACAATAAAACGAAGAGTGTGTATGGCGTGGTATCTTAATATCATATTTAACATAAATAAGATCATGGGCAGATAAAAATGGTACAGGGTATTGACCAAAGGCATGAACTCGAGTCGCAGGATAGGCAATACAATGGTCGATACATGTGTCCGCAGACACCGTGTGATGCGTCGTTCCATACGGTATTATGTATAGATCGTTAGTTACAATAAATTCCGCCAGCTTCTCAGATTCAGCCATTGGAGCCGACGGGTTGCAATTAAAGTCCCCCAACACTAGTGCCTGCGTATAGTCTTGTAATAGCTCCGTAAATGTATTAATAAATTTCAATATGTAGCCATACTTTGGTGGCCGATACACAACAGCAACCATAAGGTTCTGAGCTCCAGGTATAGTTACCTCCGCAATCAGAAACTCAGGTTCACGACAATAGCCGCCCAAGGACGTTGCAAGAATATCCGCTCGAATACTGCTATGCACATAAATGCCAACACCGCCCCCCATTTTACCTATACGATCACACCGCAATAAATAGTATCCTGAGAGCTCAACAAAAGTGTCGGATATTTCCGGCCGCAGCCATGTCTCACTTAAGCATATTAAATGGTAGCGCTTGGATTGAAAGTGTAGTCGGAACTCTTGAAGATGCGCACATAAGGATTGGCAGTTTACGTGACAGATCAGCAATGGTTCAGTCTGTGTCCACAGTTTCACACTATGCATAGTTTATCAACCTGGCCTTTTCAGTGATCCTCCTTCGCAGTATCGGACACGCTTCAGTGTCCATGGCTTCATGTTCAACACTCGAGAGTTTCGCGGCAGCACAGTTTACACAGCGTGGTGTGTTACCTCTTGCCTGACAAGCCTTCGTCTCATGACTCCCAGCACAAATTCCACATCGCACCTCATGCCGACATTCTTTAGCAATGTGACCGAAATTCTGGCATTTGAAACATTGCAAAACTCTTATATGGTCATGTACCGTGCACGGGTTCCATCCAAGAGACACCTCAGATAGGCCGAGCAGATACTTCCTGTTTTCAGACGTAGTCTCGATGACTACGCGCGTAAATCGCCGACCTCGTGCTGGATATACGTATATAACCTTTGTATCCTTTGTTTCACGCCCGGGAAGATTCAACGCAAATAAGTTCGCGAGTACCGCTTCCCGATCCATGGCAACTGGCACACCATGCAGAATAAGTCTAGGGTTGAGCTTGACATCATCCAGGACTTGGAGACCAGCATCTCTGATGCTCGCGAGTTTTTTCAATTTTTGAAGGTCACCAGAAGCTGCTTGGATGCGCACTCCATTATTACGAACGCGTGACACATGCGAGATTTTAAGACCAAGGGCCACTGGATTTATTACTTTGTACAATGTCTGTTTTGTGGCATTCACTGAGGTGAAGTTCTCAGTCTCCGAAACTTGCGGCTCAATAATAATTCTATTATTCGATGACTTAGGTACAGTGACTGTCGGACCCCGCGCAAAGTGAACTTGAGTTCCCTCCGTGATCGACGCATAAGTCGCACCCGCCTTAGTATGCATTTTAGTCGCAGCTTGCGAACAAGAACGCTCATCGAAGATAGACTTGCAAGCCGCTACAGTCTCTAGCTTTGCCAACACTTCGAAATACGCTGTGGCTATTTCATGTAAAGTTTCATGATACTGCATTAGCGCGTGCTCTGCATGTCTGCGTTCTTCTACATCAATTTTAGCAAAAATATTCGTCGATAGTGACAGCTTGGCATCAGAAAGCGAACGTAGCATATCAGTTACTTGTTCACGCGCGAGTGGGGCTCTGCCGAAGCTTCCGAGCTCAGGATACGTTCCCCCACCACTGGACGGCCTCCCGTCGGCCTCGCCCGAGGATCCAGCCATCGAGTCTATGTAGTCCGATCCCCCACTATCAGTGCTCGATCGTCTTCGATTTTCACGCGTATCGATCGATCGCGGCATCGCGAGCGCGACACTTGCTCCTCACTTTGTCACTCGAGTTCAAAGTCCAGCATTGAAGCTCATCGACGTACCGGAGACGTGTATGCGTCAACCACATATACGTCAGATTCGCCCACTACATATAATTTGTCCGTTATCAAGAGTCACCGGCGCCGAAAAGGGCCACAAGCATTGGAAATAAATCGCAATGAATTCAGCTATACACCAAAGCTAAGCTAACTTAAAGTTCACTCATAATAAGAAATACACTGCAGCAATGAATTTCGCAATCACCTCACGTAATTTCTCAAAAGCATCACATGATTTATGACACAATTCGCGGAAGAGCAAATAAGCGATACTCTATCCGCCGCCATGACAGACAGAGAGAGGAGAGAGAGAGAGAGAGAGAGAGAGAGAGAGAGAGAGAGAGGGGGGGGGGGGGCTTCAGCTCCTCTTGAACATCGTAGCGACGTACACGCGGGCGGCGGGAATGGACTTCGGATTGGACAAGTAGCGCACTTGTTCTTCATTTCAGGAGAGGGAGAGCAGAAGTGTCGCGGCTGATGTTCGCCTGGTGGACGGGAGCGTCTTCAAACACCTGGACGCCTCCTTATAGGTCGGAGCAGAACGTTTTGGCGCCGCCGTTTTGGCGCGACCGTTTTGGCGTGGCCATTTTGGCACGAGACATTTGGGCGCGGGGATGTTTTGGCGTAGGGACGTTTTGGCGCTGCCGTTCTGGCGCGAGGACGTTGGGACACGAGGACGTTTCAGCGCGAGGACGTTTTGGCGCGGCGACGTTTTGCCGCAGGGACGTTTACTCGAGCTGTTTAAGAATCACATTTGAAAAAAAGGATGAATACTCCTTTTAATCAATACAAAACGTATAAAAATATCAACCAAAAAAAAAATCGGAACCATTGTGAAGTCATGTTCACTATCGTTATGATATGATATGTTATATGTTATGTGTTATATGTTAAGTGTTATGTTGTGTGTCAAGTGTTATGTTATATGTTATATGATATATGTTAAGCATGAAAGATATTATAACATATCTTCCATGCTTGGATGGCCCTCTACCTCAACATCGGGAGTGTACAAAATGCTCTGAAAATTCTCCCCGTATTGAGTTCGTTGAACGTGTTTGAACCTGTTTTGCGGGAGCGTGAAAAAATGTCGGGGAAAATTCTCCACGGTTCTTCGAACGTGTTCGAATCTGTTTTTCACGATTAGAAAAGTGGGGAGAAGGTTGAAAATTTGAGTGGGAGGCTCACGAGGGAGCTTATAATTATGTGGACCAAGCTCAGACTGCACTATTCCATTGCACCATCAAGTCTTCTCCAAAAAAAGAACTTTGAAAGTACAGGGAAAATGGATCTCGCGAGTATCAACAAAGTAGGCCGGATGGCGGAATTCCTCCCAACGAAGAAGTTGTCACAACTCCCCGTTAAGTCGGAACGACTAATCTCCGACATGAGGGCTGTACAAACCAATTTTGGAAAACGCTACATCGCGGACATCGCGGATGAGTTCTCTGTCTTCTTACCGGCGCGACTTGGGAAGGCCTTCGACCAAGATTCGACAATGTTCGAGACTCTGCTGCAAGTGGCACGCGATGATCAACTCTGCTTACAGTATATTGGTGAAAAATACAACAGTGTCGAGTTCCGTCGTCTCTGAACATGGTGGACGGAAAAAAAAATCGGTGGAACACCTTCGTCGAACGGCTGTCCGCATAATCGAGAGTATGCTGCAAGTGGCGCGCAAATGGCTACATGCAGTTGTGGGAAATACAACAGCGTTCATCGTCTCTGAGGCGGAAAAAAGACCAAATTCGTTGGGACACCATCATCGAACTGTTCGCATCACAGTGGTCTTGCCATTGTTTTCGACGCTCAGTGTTGACGATGTAAAAAATGTATATGTTTGATCGAATTGTAAATTATGGATGTATTCGCCGTAGAATAAAGAATACAAATTACATATATTTTCATCAAAATGTTTTTTATTCATTCAAAAAAATCCCTCGCTCACGCTTCGTATACGCTCAACCAGCTTTTTACCGATTTTACATTCTCATGGCCGGAGTTATATTTCGTGTTGAAGGGATGATGGGGGCATTTGGAGTTTGTGATTTTCAGCAGCTTCTGCAGCGATTGACAGTCCAGAGTCTCCAAGTCGATTACGTTTTTCGCGGGATCCGTGAATCTTAATAGCCACGCACATTTCTCAAATCCCTTCGCATAGATGATAGGAGCTCCATGCAAGAGTTCTCGAACTGTCTTTCTAGCTGCTTCGTATGGTATGCCATTGTGATCCCATCGGATTCCATGGAAATTGCGTTCCAGCCACTTGCTTGTGGCTATACTCATTTTGTACTTGGCCGGTAAAGAGTTCCATGCAAATGGTGCGTCGAGGGCGAGCGTCAGCGGTTCAGCATTCTTGTCGTGGAGTTTGACGATGGACAACTCCTTCAGAAGAAATTCGTTGACGGGTCTCTTGAAGCCCTGCACATCGACGATAAGCTCCATGTTGACTGAAGTGGACGCGAATCATCGGCATAATTTTATACCAATTTTTTAATTCCACCACTGATTGGATTGTACTTGACAATACGATCATGGAGGATCATGCAAAGCGCAAACGATTATCAACTAAACATCAATAGTCATTGATAGGCCAAATACTGCATCTGGAAGGATTGAAGTATTCCATGTACAGGCATTTTATGTACATGGGTGCAGGGCACAGCGGTGATGGGTTAATGTGGCGAGAAATCGACTTGGACGCATGATGGTCTATACTTCAACCCCTGTTCGATGAATTTTAACAACGTGGAAGTGGTTTAGCTTTACGAAAAATACGTAATCTTACAATAAATGTAAATAAGTATGAATCAATACGCGTTGAATGTTGTATCTCATTTCCACGGGAAATAAAGATTATGAGGGCGGCGATTAATGTGCAATCAAGAGATAATACACGTTTCGCATGGGTGACAGTCGCAGCTTTATACCCAGCGGAACAAAACAGTGGCCACGGATCTTCATACATGCATTATTCAACGGTATTGAATCTATCGAATATTGTATTCCCAGTGACTATAGGTCAAATTTCAAAAAAGTTGTACTTCAAAACAATTTATCCATCAATGTGTATACCACCAAAGAAGCCATTGCTCCGATACGCGTGGCTCAACATAAGAGAAAAAAAAGCATATCAATTTGCTATACCTACAAGATACAGAGAATAATAATGTATGACATTTCACATAGATCGAGAACCTGTCTAGCCTCGTGAGCGCAGGACTAAACAGAGACAGCCATTAAAAAATATATATATGCCATCGGTGTGTGAAGTTAACAAAATTACTATATCGTTATATATGCTAGATGGATTAAACAACAATCCACCATTTCACAGGTGTTTGCGTTACTTTAGATCAGAGGATAAACTGCAATCGCATGAGGTCGATTGTGCTGCAATAAAGCACTGCATCATCCGACTAACAAATAATACCAATAAGTGGCTCCAAATCATGAACTCCACTCGGAAATCACCACATCCATTCATTGTAAATGCCTATTTAGAGTGTTTTTGTTTACTAATGATAGAGGGTAGATGAGCGTGTGCAAAGACTGATGAGAAGAACGTAGCAGAGGATATGTATCAATATCATGAAGTATTTAGTATTGATTACCGTATGTGCTTTTCATATGACAAATCGCTATCATAGTATCAATCACATCATAGCGCTGATTCCATACCATGGTTTGTGGCAGAACTGGAAAAACTAGTGCTGTGCATAAAATACATTTTCTACGAAAATTAATGCTTGTCATGAGTTATTTCTAATACGTTTACGCTATGACAATAATTGTGCATTCAGTCATCATCAACCAATCGAGGTAGAAGTTGAATTACTCAAGATACAATGGCGTATGCCCACATAATATTAAATGAGATAAATAAATTAACATCACTTCCAACATTGGAAAGTGGGCGATACTTGAATATGAGTTTTCGCTCTTGGGATCCATACGACTGTACACCGCTTCAAAGGACAACGAAACATTCATGAACCGTAAAAGCTGCCTCCCAACTAGAGAAACCAAAACATGTGATTGGTGCGGCGCAGACTAGTAAAAAAGATAATTTATGGCAAAGGACATTATATTATTCACCAACTGCAAACTCACAAACTCTATAGTGTTGTCTCAATTCAGCATTCTTTTCACAGGAGGACTCGCATTTGGACTTCAAAAAAGTTTCGGCATTTTGTTCAATATGTACTCTCGATTTCGTAAATACCATTACGACTGCAATAGTGATCGTTCTTTACTCACCATCGCCAAGTCTTAATGTAACGGCCCTCTCACGGTTAATGATTGATCGCATCAGAACGAGCATATAAAAATTGCTCTCGTAGATGTGTGAATAGAGTTCGAATGCAAAGAAGATTCACCACCGAATACAACTGCATATTGTTTTAATTTTACATGATCGCGTTGTTGAATATTGTCCATTGACCGACATTATCCGTAAAATTGTATAGATCAGCTAAATCTGAGCGATACGAAGCATCATGGTTGATTCGCAATCATCATGGTCTAAAGTGGGCCTATGGAAACGTTCCATATAGCATGACTGAAGTTTTAATAACAGCTGCAGTCGAAGGATCAGCGGAAGACGACATGTCTCCTATCGTATATGTTGAGTGTCATGAAAAACGAGAATGGCTAGCTGACATAGTAAATATGAAAAAAAATAAGCTATTTATTGAGTCGTTGAATATAGACTTTGACGATATGGATAACTCAAGTAAATTAGATGTAAGTTCTACTCTACGATGTTAAAAGCATAAACTCAATTGTGCCCTACAAAATGTATTTGAAATCTTTAATTGGTGGTTGAATCATAAAGATTCGTGCAAATAAAAGAAATGCAACACTATGTACTTTTTATTCTCCTCACTCCATACATAGTTACGTCAGCATCGTCTGATATCGGATTGTGCATCTGATTACAATATTACTTTCGAATGTGAAACTCAATTTTTTGTATGGAATTTGATTGAAAATAAATTAATATAATCGCCCAATGATGATCGAAGACATTCATCGGTATACGTTCGATAGATGTTCGTGAGCCATTTGTTGGAAGTTTGCGAGGCATTCGAAGATTTTCGACAGTCGTTCGTAAAACGTTCCAGAGACTTCCGAAGACATTCATAAGATGTTCGAAGACATTCAAGAAACGTTCGAAAACATTCATAACACGTTGAAGACATGCATGAGGGGTTCAAAGAGTTTTAAGAGACTTTCTATGACGTTCATGAGACATTTGAAGATGTTCGTGAGACGTTCAAGAGACTTTCGAATACGTTCATAAGACGTTTGAAGACATTCATGAGAGGTGCGAAGACCTTCAGAGACTTTCGATGACATTCAAGAGATCTTTGACGATATTCATAATACGTTTGAAGTCATTCATGAGGGGTTCGAAGACGTTTAAGAGACTTTTATAGACATTCACGAGGAGTTTGAAGACATTCAACAAACTATCGAATACGTTCAAGAGACGATCGACGACATTCATAATATGTTTGAAGACATTTACGAGGGGTTTGTCCGACGACATACTATATATAAGACGTTTGAAGACATGCGTGAGGGGTTCAAAGAGTTTCAACAGACTTTCTACGACGTTCATGAGACGTTTGAAAATGTTCGTGAGACGTTCAAGAGACTTTCAGAAACGTTCATAAGACTTTTGATAACATTCATGAGAGGTGCGAAAACCTTCAGAGACTTTCGAAGACATTCAAGAGATCTTTGAGGATATTCATAATACGTTTAAAGCCATCGATGAGGGATTCTACGACGTTTTGGAGACTTTCAAAGACATTCATGGGGGGTTTGAAGACGGTCAAGAAACTTTCGAATACGTTCAAGAGACTTTTGACCACCTTTATAATACGTTTGAAGACATTCATTTTGCTGGAATTGTGTGGGTTTGTTTGGGATTTTTATCCAAACAAACTCAAACAATTCCAGCACAACTAAAAATCCGAAACAAACCCAAACAATTCTAGCGAAACTCAAACGTCATGAAAGTCTTCGGTTTATGGATGTCGTCGAAGATCGTATTATGAATGTCGTCGAAGATCTCTGAAGCGTCTTCGAAAGCATCTTGAACGTCTTCAAACCTCTTGCGAATGTCTTTGAAAGTCTCTTAAGGGGTTACCCGCACTTGCGATTTTGAAAAAATCGATTTTTTTATAGCATTTTTTTGAAGTATAAGTATCCGGGCCCATACTTCTGTATGGGCCCGAAATAGATGACTCTATGTAAGTTTACAAAAAAAATATTTTCTTCGTGTAAACTGAAATTTAAACTTTAAACGCGTTTTCCTCAAAATGGCATTTCTGAAGTCGGTGACCAAGATTACTCGAACACTAATGAACCGATCTTCTTGAAATTTTGCAGGCTTATTTAACACATAAAAATGTAGTTTTTAATCGTTCGATTTTTTTTCGAAAAAATGGCCGTTTTATAGCCAAAAAACGGCCGTTTTTTCGTTGAAATCGAACCATTAACTTTGACTGTCCGCCATTTTGTGAAAAATGAATATTTTTTAAAATCCTTCGATTAAAGACTAGTTTATACTTATATTTGACTAAATCCATTCGCATTTTTTTTCAGATGATCCACTTCGCCGCAATGTTGGTCACCGCAAACCGTGTATATAAAAATATTATTTCATTGACGGCCATTTGCCACTAAACAATGTAATATTTTTCAATAAAAAAATTGCTGAAAGTTCTTCAAGATGTGTTCTTTAAGATGGTATATTGATCGATTAAAAAAGTTTTGTAGTTTTCTTTTAAAAAATTCATGAAAAAGGCCTTTTTTTGCGCTACAAGTGGGGGTAACGCCTTAAGCGTCTTCGAACCCCTCATGAATGTCTTCAAATGTATTATGAATGTCGTCGAAGGTCTCTTGAACGTCTTCGAACCCCTCGTGAATGCCTTTGAAAGTCTCTCAAGCGTCGTCGAACCCCTCATGAATGTCTTCAAACGTATTATGAATGTCGTCGAAAGTCTCTTGAATGTCTTCGAGCCCCTCGTGAATGTCTTTAAAAGTCTCTCAAGCGTCTTCGAACCCCTCATGAACGTCTTTGAAAGTCTGTCAAGCGTCTTCGAACCCCTCATGAATGACTTCAAACGTATTATGAATGCCGTCGAAAGTCTCTTAACCGTATTCGAAAGTTTCTTGAACGTCTTCAAACCCCCCGTGAATGACTTGAAAAGTCTCTAAAACGTTGTCGAACCCCTCATCGATGTCTTCAAACGTATTATGAATATCGTCAAAGTTCTCTTGAACGTCTTCGAAAGTCTCTGAAGGTCTTCGTACCTCTCATGAATGTCTTCAAACGTCTTATAAACGTTTCTGAAAGTCTCTTGAACGTCTCACGAACATCTTCAAACGTCTCATGAACGTCGTAGAAAGTCTGTTGAAACTCTTTGAACCCCTCATGCATGTCTTCAAACGTCTTATATATGTCTTCGGACAAACCCCTCCTGAATGTCTTTGAAAGTCTCTCTTAAGCGTCTTCGAACCCCTCATGAATGTCTTCAAACCCCTCGTGAATGACTTTGAAAGTCTCTTAAATGTCTTCGAACCCCTCATCGATGTCTTTAAACATATTATGAATATTGTCCAGCACAGTTGTGCTGGAATTGTTTGAGTTTGTTTGGGTGAAAATCCCAAACAAAACCACACAATTCCAGCAAAACTGTGAAAATCACAAACAAACTCAAAAAATTCAAGCGAAAATCAAACGTCATGAAAGTCTTCGGTTTATGGATGTCGTCGAAGATCGTATTATGAATGCGTTGAAGATCTCTGAAACGTCTTCGAACCCCTCATGAATGTCTTCAAATGTATTATGAATGTCGTCGAAAGTCTCGTCAAATTTCTTAAAACCCCTAGTGAATGTCTTTGAAAGTCTCTCTTAAGCGTCTTCGTACCCCTCATGAATGTCTTCAAACATATTATGGATATCGTCGAAAGTCTCTTGACCGTATTCGAAAGTTTCTTGAACGTCTTCAAACCCCTCGTGAATGCCTTTGAAAGTCTCTTAAACGTCTTTGAACCCGTTATCGATGTCTTTAAACGTATTATGAATATCGTCACAGATCGCTTGAACGTCTTCAAACCTCTCATGAATGTCTTCAAACGTCTTATGAACGTTTTCGAAAGTCTCTTGAACGTCTCACGAGCATCTTCAAATGTCTCATGAACGTCATAGAAAGTCTCTTAAAACTCTTTGAACCCCTCATGCATGTCTTCAACGTGTTATGAATGTTTTCGAACGTCTCTTGAATGTTTTCGAACGTCTTATGAATGTCTTCGGAAGTCTCTAGAACATTTCACGAACGACTGTCGAAAATCTTCGAATGCCTTGCAAACTTCCGACAAACGGCTCACGAACATCTATCAAGCGCATACCGATGAATGTCTTCGATCATCATTGGGCGATTTCATTAATTTATTTTCAATCAAATTCCATACAAAAAATTGAGTTTCACATTCGAAAGTAATATTGTATTCAGATGCACAATCCGATATCAGATGATGCTTACATAACTAAGTATGGAGTGAGGAGAATAAAAAGTACATAGTGTTGCATTTCTGTTATTTGCACGAATCTTTATGATTCAACAACCAATTAAAGATTTCAAATACGTTTTGTAGGGCACAATTGTTTTTATGCTTTTCACATAGTAGAGTAGAACTTCCATCTAATTTACTTGAAACATCCATACCGTCAAAGTCTATATTCAACGATTCAATAAATAGCTTATTTTTTCATATTTACTATATCAGCTAGCCATTCTCGTTTTTCATGACACTCAACATATACGATGGGACACATGTCGTCTTCCGTTGAACCTTCAACTGCAGGTGTTATTAAACCTTCAGTCATTCTTTATGGAACGTTTCCGTAGGCCCACTTTAGACCAGGATGATTGCGAATCAACCATGATGCTTCGTATCTCTCAGATTTTGCTGATCTATGCAATTTTGCGGATAATGTCGGTCAATGGATAATATTCAACAACGCGATCGTGTAAGATTAAAACAATATGCAGTTGTATTCGGTGGTGAATTTTCTTTGCATTCGAACTCTATTCACATATCTACGGGAGCATTTATTATAGGCTCGTTCTGATGCGATCAATCATTAATCGTGTGTTAAATAAGGACGACGTATATTTCCAAGGATTAACGGTAGAGAAAGGTAAGTAGTATATATATTCTTGATAAATAATTTAAGACAATAGATTTAAGTTTAACGACGCGTATAACGGGAGGGAAAAAGCGCGCGGAGCGGCTCCGAAACGTTTTGGAGCACGGCTCCGTTTTAATTCACTCCGATACTCCGAAAACGAGCTTCGATTTCGCGAATCCTCGCGGCTCAGTCTTACGCACGCAGTTCACAGAGTATTTTGTACCGCAGGTATATCACACAGTCCCTGCTCGCCGCACCACACGCAGTCTCGCGGCTAGTCCACACAGTGTCTTTTTCCACAGAGTCTTTCACACAGAAGGATCGCCTCGCGCACGTCTCGCTTAGCTCGCAGTCCGGAGGAGAAGACCGGCTCTCACGGCCCGCCTTCGCTCGCTCCCTCACTCGCACGCGCTGGGCGCCCTCTCGCTCAGCCGCCATTCGACCGGCGCGCGTCGCCGGCCGTTACGGTAATGTATATAGATATATTTTCCCTTTTATTTTTTTTTAACACGTGAGAGGGCCGTTACATTAAGACTTGGCGATGGTAAGTAAAGAACAATCACTATTGCAGTCGTAATGGTATTTCCGAAATCGAGAGTACATATTGAACAAAATTGCGATACTTTTTTGAAGTCCAAATGCGAGTCCTTCTGTGGAAAGAATGCTGAATTGAGATAAACTTTAATACTTGTGAGTTTGCAGTCGGTGAATAATATAATGTCCTTTGCCATAGATTATCTTTTTTATCAGTCTGCGCCGCACCAATTACATATTTTGGTTTCTCTAGTTGGGAGGCAGCTTTTACGGTCCATGACTATTTCGTTGTGCTTTGAAGCGGTGAACAGTCGTATTGATCCCAAGAGCGAAAACTCATGTTCAAGTATCGCCCACTTTGCAATGTTCGAAGTGATGTTAATTTATTCATCTCATTTAATATTATGTGGGGCATATGCCATTGTATCTTGAGTAGTTCAACTTCTACCTCGATTGGTTGATGATGACTGAATTCACAATTATTGCCAAATCGTGAACGTATTAGAAGTAACTCATGACAAGCATCAATTTTCGTAGAAAATGTCTTTTATGCACAGCATTAGTTTTTCCAGTTCTGCCACAAACTATGATGTGGAATCAACGCTGTGATGTGATTGATACTATGATGGCGATTCATCATATGAAAAGCACATGTGGTAATCGGTACTAAATACTTCATGACATTAATACATATCCTCTGCTACGTTCTTCTCACCAGTCTTTGCACACTCTTATCTACTCTCTATCATTAGTAAAAATACACTCCAAATAGGCATTCACAATGAATGGATGTGGTGCTTTCCGATTGGAGTTCATGATTTGGAGCCACTTATTGGTATTATTTGTTAGTCGCATGATGCGGTGCTTTATTGCCCCACAATCGACCCCATGCGATTGCAGTTTATCCTCTGATCTAATGTAATGCAAACACCTGTCAAATTATGGATTGTTGTTTAATCCGTCTAGCATATATAACGATATAGTAATTATGTTAACTTCACACACCGATGGCATATATATATTTTTTAATGGCTGTCTCTGTTTAGTCCTGCGCTCACGAGGCTTGACAGGTTCTCGATCTATGTGAAATGTCATACATTATTATCCTCGGCATCTTGTATGTATAGCAAATTGATATGCTTTTCTTTCTCTTATGTTGAGCCACGCGTATGGGAGCAATGTCTTCTTTGGTGGTATACATAATGATGGATAAATTGTTTTGAAGGACAACTTTTTTAAAAATTTGACCTATAGTCACTGGGAATCCAATATTCGATAGATTCAATATCACTGAATAATGCATGTAAGGAGCACTGTTTTGTTCAGCTGGGTATAATGCTGCGACTGTCACCCATGCGAAACGTGTATTATCTCTTGATCGCACATTAATCGCAGCCCTCATAATCATTATTTCCCGTGGCAATGAGATATAACATTCAACGCGTATTGATTCATACTTATTTACATTTATTGTGAGATTACGTATTTTTCGTAAAGCTCGACCTTTTCCCCGTTGTTGATATTTATCAAGCAGGGGTTAAAGTATAGACCATCATGCGTCCAAGTCGATTTCTCGCCACATTAATCCATCACCGCTATATCCTACACCCATGCATATAAAATGCCTGTACATGGAATACTTCAATCCTTCCAAATGCGGTATTTGGCCTATCAATGACTATTGACGTTTGGTTGATAATCGTTGGCGCCTCGCATGATCCTCCATGATCGTATTGTCGAGTACAATCCAATCAGTGGTGGAGTTAAAAAATTGGTATAAAATTATGCCGTTGATTCGCGTCCACTTCAGTCAACATCGAGCTTATCGTCGATGTGCAGGGCTTCAAGAGACCCGTCAACGAATTTGTCCTGAAGGAGATATCCATCGTCAAACTCCACGACAAGAATGCTTAACCGCTGACGCTCGCCTTCGACGCACCATTTGCATGGGACTTTACTGGCCAAGTACAAAATGACAAACAAGTGGCTGGAACGCAATTTCCATGGAATACGATGGGATCACAATGGCATACCATACGAAGCAGCTAGAAAGACAGTTCAAGAACTCTTGCATGAAGCTCCTATCATCTATGCGAAGGGATTTGAGAAATGCGCGTGGCTATCAAGATTCAAGGATCCCGCGAAAAACGTCATCGACTTGGAGACTCTGTACTGTCCATCGCTGCAGAAGCTGCCGAAAATCACAAACTCGAAATGCCCCCATCATTCCTTCAAGATGAAATACAACTGCACCCATGAGAATGTAAACTCAGTGAAAAGCTGATTGAGCGAATACGAAGCGTGAGCGAGGGATTTTTTTGAATGATTAAAATACATTTCGATGAAAATATATGTCATTTGTATTCTTTATTCTACGGCAAAAACATCCATCATTTACAATTCGATCAAACATATATATTTTTTGCATAGTCAACACTAAGCGTCGAAAACGATGGCAAGACGACTGTGATGCGACCAGTTCGACGATGGTGTCCCAACGAATTTGGTATTTTTTCCGCCTCAAAGACGATGGACCGCTGTTGTATTTCCCACAACTGCATGTAGCCATTTGCGCGCCACTTGCAGCATACTCTTGATGATGCGGACAGCCGATCGACGATGGTTCCAACGAATTTTTTTTTTTCCGTCCACCATATTCAGAGACGACGGAACTCGACACTGTTGTATTTTTCACCAATATACTGCATGTAGAGTTGATCATCGCGTGCCACTTGCAGCATACTCTCGAACATTATCGGATCTTGGTCGAAGGTCTTCCCAAGTCGTGCCGGTAAGAAGACAGAGAACTCATCCGCGATGTAGCGTTTCCCAAATTTGGTTTGTACGGCCCTCATGTCGGAGATCTGTCGTTCCGACTTAACTGGAAATTCTGACAGCTTCTTCGTCGGGAGGAATTCCGCCATCCGACCGACTCGCCAGCTCCATGAGCACTTCGTACAAACGGGTGCTCAGGTTGGAGGAAGAAGCAGAGGAGAACGCTGCCTCGACACAGACAACACCGAAAAATTTCGCCTATGTGGTGACCACGTCACAAACCGGACAACGTCCGGAAAACGCGGAGAAGAAGAAGTGCACTCCACCTCCGACAGAAGTCCGCAAGCCCAAGAGGCAGAAGAAAACACGAGAGGAGCCACCAACGGAACCTCCCAAAGACAACGAGAACTTGACCAAGATGTCTGCCAGTGCTGACTGGAAGTAAGTGCAACGGAAACCGCGAAGGAAGCAAGGAGCCTGCACTGCCTAATGCACTGATCATCAAGCGGAAAGGAGATCTTAGCTATGCTGAGATCCTATCTAAGATGAAGAAGGACGAAAAATTGGAGGAGGTGAGACAAAGTATCTCGAAAATCCGTCGAACGATGGGGGGTGACATCATTCTCGTCTTCGATAAATCAAGCCAAGACAAAACCGCCGAGTTCTCTACGGCTATCGAGACGGCCCTCGGCGAAGCAGCGGCAATAAAAAGCAGGGTGCAGCTCACTACGGTCAAAATCAAAGATCTGGCCGAAGATGTTCTAGGCGAGAACGCCTTGGTGAAAACTAAAGCTGCCAAATCTACCCGGAAAGCGTACAGTGGCACCCTAACAGCGACGGTGACATTACCTGCCTCAGTCGCGAAAAAGGCTACCAATATAGAGAAAGTTCGAGTTCGCTGGGCAGTCTGTCGAATCCGAGAGATAGTGAAGCCAACTAAGTGCTTCAAGTGCTGGCACTATGGGCATCTGTCTAGCAATTGCAAAAGCACGGTGGACAGATCGAAGTGCTGCATCAAATGCGGTGACGAAGGTCACAAGGCCGAAAAGTGCGCTGCAGAGCAGATGCGGCAGGAAGCTTCAAATGCCCAGCGTATGAGAAGGCCTACCAGACGCTCATCCGTAAGCGAGAATGAGAGTACTGCAAGTGAATCTTAATCACTGTGAAGCGGCACAGGATCTGCTCATGCAGACTGTGCGGGAAGGCTAACGTGGCGATCATCTCGGAGCCGTACAGACACCTCGACCACCATTCCTGGGTAGCGGATAAAGCAGGCAAAGCCGCTATCTGGGCCTGCGGCGAGTACCCATTCCAGGACATCTCAAAGAGACTGGAAAACGGCTTTGTTAGGGCAAAAATAAACGACGCTCGCATCTTCAGCTGCTATATGCCATCTAGCATGACACTGGAGAACTTTGAAGAAAGTCTGGACCGGCTGGTAAAAGACGCCAAGGATCGGACTCCACATGCGATTGCGAGTGACTTCAATGCCTGGGCACTGGACTGGGGCAGTATAAAAACGGACAAAAGAGGTCAGACACTCTTGGAAGCACTGTCCGTACTGAACCTAGTTCTGCTCAACGATGGCAAGGTACCAACGTACTGCAAGGGAGATGCCTCCTCGGTGATAGACCTCACCTTCATCAGTGGCGGACTCGCTAGCGGCGGTACACGCTGGCAGGTATCGGGAATCTATGCACATAGTGACCATCGTGCCATCACATAGGAAGCGTCGAGACAGCAGTGCAAGCGACGGACGTTAGGTGGTTCCAAGGTCCTCGGCTGGAAAACAAACATGTTCGACATAGACGTGTTTCGCGAGGCCTTGGACAGCAGTGAAATGGAAACCGACAACCAAAACGCAGATACTAAAGCCCTAGAACTGTTGAAGAGGGTAGCAAGGGCCTGTGATGCTACGATGCTGAGAAGACGGGAAGGTAACCATCACCCCCCTGTGTATTGGTGGAACGATACGATTGCCGGGCTATGACGCGAAAGCAACCGAACGAGGAGGCTAGCCCAACGAGCCAGGGGCAAGGTTTCGTACCAAGCACTGGAGGTGAAGCACAAGGCGATACGAACTGCGCTAGCTAAGCCCATC
>OX101787.1:48043078-48115578 GCA_944452715.1 Ophion slaviceki | reverse complement strand
TTCCGACCGGCGGTACACTGGTGGAGCGAACAAATTGCCGGCCTCCGAAGGGAGTGTCATCGAACTCGCCGCCTAGCGCAACGAGCTCGAGGCAAACGCTCGTTTCCCGATTTGGAAGAACAGCACAGGAGGGCGCGCTTGAACCTTAAAAAGGCTATCAAGCAGAGTAAAGCTGAAAGCTGGGGCGAACTGCTCAGCGAGGTGGAAGATGCTCCCTGGGCCAGGCCGTACAAAGTCGTAATGACTCGGCTGAAAAGCCAGCCAATGCCATCGCCTGTGGACGCAGCCCTGCTGGAAAAGATTATTTCACATCTGTTCCCTGAGCAACCCGAGGAGGACTACCAACTCGAGGAGGACGTCGATGAGGTCATCCCAGCCATTACTGAAAAAGAGCTTCTTACGGCGATTGCCAGAGTGGGCAACAATAAAGCCCCCGGCATGGATGGGACACCCAACATCGCACTCAAGGCAGCGATCAAGTTGGCACCGGCAATATTCCTGGGCATGTACAATGCGTGTCTCAAGGAAGGAATCTTCCCGGAAAAGTGGAAGTGGCAGAAGCTAGTGCTCCTCCCGAAAGGGAAGAAGCCACCGGAGGAACCTTCATCCTATCGTCCGCTCTGTACGCTGGATACCGCCGAAAAGATCTTCGAGCGCATCATCCATAACAGGATTGAGAAGGTCGTGGACCCTCTACTGGCGGAGGGCCAGTTTGGCTTCAGAAAGGAGCGCTCTACTCTGGATGCCATTAACACAGTGGTGAAGCAGGCGCAGGAGTCGACTGTGAGGAAACGATGGACAAGAGGGTCGAAGAAGCACTGCGCAGTTATCGCTCTAGACGTCAAAAACGCTTTCAACTCAGCGATATTGAAGTGTATCATGGATGCCCTAAAAACATTAGGTGTACCTACGGAGAGTAGTGGCGAGTTACCTATGTATCAGGTGGCTCATGTACGACACGGAGGGTGACTGGAGGAGTTCCTCCCCATGTAGAAATTCCAATACTCAGCCGATGGTGGACAGTCTGCCGAGACTTGGCCCAGTAATGGCAGCCAAGCTTCGATATTATATACATTCCTAAACGTTGGCACATCGATGGCACAGAACAGACCCAACTGTTGTTTGAAGGTTCTAAGAACCAACATTACTGGTGCTGCACCAGTTAACGAGCCAACGCAGCCCAGGCATAATTCGACTATAGATTCAGCTTCGGCTACGTCATTACAGAAAACATGCGCCAATCATTGGCCTAGGCTCGTTCGAACGTTAGGACAATCGTCGACACCCAACCTTTTTTCCGTCAATTAGGAATGTTAATTAGACCATGGGCTAGAATAACGCCGACGATAAAGTTGTGTTTCTCATTAACGGAGAAAAGGTTGGGTGTCGACAATCGTCCTAACGTTCGGCCGAGCCTAGGTCAACGGTTAGCGCATGTTTTCTGTAATGATATAGCCGAAGCTGAATCTATAGTCGAATTATGCGCGGGCTGCGTTGGCCCGTTAAATGGTGCAGTATCAGTAATGTTGGTTCTTGGAACCTTCAAACAACAGTTGGGTCTGTTCTGTGCCATCGACGTGCCAACGTTTGGACAGGTCCAGTAAATCGAAGCTTCCACTACTGGGCCAAGTCTCAGCCGATAGTCCACTCTCGGCCGAGTATTGGATTTTCTATATAGGCGGCTGAGACTTGGCCCAGTAATGGCTGCCAAGCTTCGATATTGTAGACTTTCCCAAACGTTGGCACATCGATGGCACAGAACAGACCCAACTGTTGTTTGAAGGTTCTAAGAACCAACATTACTGGTGCTGCACCAGTTAACGGGCCAACGCAGCCCAGGCATAAATCGACTATAGATTCAGCTTCTCTATATCATTACAGAAAACAAGCGCAAATCATTGGCCTAGGCTCGGCCGAACGTTAGGACGATCGTCGACACCCAACCTTTTTCCGTCAATTAAGAATGGTAATTAAACCATGGGCCAGAATAACGCCGACGATAAACTTGTGTTTCTCATCAACGGAAAAACGGTTGGGTGTCGACAATCGTCCTAACGTTCGGCCGAGCCTAGGTCAGCGGTTAGCGCATGTTTTCTGTAATGATATAGCCGAAGCTGAATCTATAGTCGAATTATGCCCGGGCTGCGTTGGCCCGTTAAATGGTGCAGCATCAGTAATGTTGGTTCTTAGAACCTTCAAACAACAGTTGGGTCTGTTCTGTGCCATCGACGTGCCAACGTTTGGGAAAGTCCACAATATCGAAGCTTGGCTTCCATTACCGACGCTTCGGCTGTTCGAAATTTCGCAATCGTTGAGATTCTCGAACAGTCGGTCAAAAAGGTCGAAATTTTTTTTTTCGACATTTCAACAGTTCAACAGTTGAAAACATTTGGTTGTTTCACTATCTACAAAATTAAAATAAACCCGAAATATTTTTAATTATCAAGAGACGCGGCAACGTCACGACGCCAAGTAATAAAAAATACAACAATTCGACGCCACCGATCGATGCCATAGATCTCGACGCCACTGACCGACTTACGAACACGCCGCGACTTTTTATACGCAGCGCCCCCCTATCTCGTACCGCCGGGCAGTTGCGTTGATCGGAACCTCGGCGGTTTGTCGCGTTAGATTAATTTACATCGTTCTTCTACACTTGAAGTTTCTCGGCGTCTCCGAAGAGCAACATTGACGAAAATTAACGAGTAAGCTTGCTCACGGTGAAAGCGAGACTCGAAAAGTGTTTCTGTTTTGTTCTTACCGACGACGATGCAAAGTGTCGCTTCGACGCGACGACGGCGGCACGCGAAGATCACGAATTCTTCGACATCGATGGAATTTTCCCGTACCCGCGATCATATGGATATTATCGTGTATCCTCGAATTTTGATAGCACGATCGTATCGCTGGAATTTATATTGACGTAAGAATAAAAAATATGGCCTGTCTCATAACCTCAATTTACGTACTGTGTCATTTGCCATGATCTTCCCTCGCATTGCTTTCCCGCTCGCTGTGTCAAAGAGTCAACGGCTCAGATGTAAAAAACTCAAGATTATTTGCTCTTCGCAGGAATACCTCGGTACGTATGCGTGAAAAAATCGCAGATAGCATATTGTCCGATGATCCGTAGCCATTGTCATTACCCCTCAAAATCGTCGATTCCCTGAGCAGTGTGCGATCAAAATGAGGCACGAAAATTCAACACCAACTTCACCCTGATGACCCAGCGTATTATTGGTAGAGGGTACAGAGATTGTACCCTACGGTGTACCTGTACGGTAGTATACCACTACGTGCAAATGTACGATAATAAAACATAATTATACTGAAGCTTGCATCGTTGGAACGCAGCGAAAGTTTCGCAGCCCATTTTTTTGGGCACGAATAGCTCTTCAACACCACTCGAACTATTTTCACGATCCTAATTGGAGATCTTCAGACTAAATATGTGAAAGAAGCTTTTGGATGATAATAAAGATAAGGAAATAAAGAAATGGAAAAGAATTTCCGTTGTACTCCAACGATGCAAACTTCAACATCGTAAAACATATCGGTACTGTATCCTCACCATACTAATACTGATACCGATACCATATGCACATACGTGATGGGTACGGTACCCGGGCTGTCATGTAAGAACCAGAACCAATGTAGCGTCGGATTTACCATTTAAATGGACCATCGGATTTATCCAGGTCAGTAAGTACGTACTACCGAGTATGAGAGACGGCGTCAATCATCGAGGCTACAGTATACAGTCCCAGTGTCGCGAGGATATCACTGCTGTCTCCAATCTCTCCGAGAGCACCAGCAAGACTGACCTTAAGGAACTCGTTGAACCCTTTGGCTTCATTCAGAAACAATATCTCACCAAGGATCACACCACCAATCTGGGCAAGGCCTTTCCTTTACGTATGTACAATTAAAAAAGAAAGCCGAGTATGCCAGGGCCTTCTTGCATCTCAATGGTTACGGCTACCATCATCTCATACTCAGCGTCGACTGGTCCAAACCTCCGGCCGAACAGAATTAAATGGTCAACGGTTGAAACCCGTTGCGGTAGAACGAGCGCGTGCACTTGATTTTTATAGATTTTGTTCTATTTGATTTTGAAGAGTAGACTATTTAGATTCAGAGATAATGGGTTTTAAAATTGCAACTTTTAACACTGTAGGGTCTGCATTGAAATTTAGACAGAGTAATTGTCCGTAAAAAATATTTGTCCCCTATAAGAAGACACATGGCAATATCATAAACAATGTAAAATTATTATTGTTTATGACGCAAATATTTTTTTTACGATAAAAGTTTTTAACTTTAGGAACACGATAATTAATTATATTAATTATTATTTTTTACCGAGGGTTATTCTGTTGTTACTGAACGTTTTTAGCAAAACTGAATAGCAATTTTTTTAGCAAAACTTTTTGGCAATCGAAACATTTTTCACTCGTTCCCTAACTAGTATTCTATCTAAACATAATTTTTTTCAAAATTAATAAACACAATAGAATGGTACGACGAATTATGTGACTTGACTTTCAGTCAATGCAGACTCTGTAGTGTTAAAAGTTGCTACTTAAAAACCCATTATCTCCCAATATGAATAGTCAACTGTTGTGAAACTTCACTTAAATATGTATAATGATATGATCAATGTCTGGTTAAAATTTGAACAAAATCGATAGAAATCAAGAGCGCGCGCTCGTTTTACGTTAAGGGCTTACACCACTGTAAACATAAAAAATTGAGTGATATTTCGCGATTTTTTTTTGTTAGAAAGACAAACAAGAGACTACAAATATTCAAGGATGATATAAGTGATATCTTCAAGTGAACAAAAAGAAATTTATATCAAGAAATTATACCAAATGGTGACGCTGGGGCCATTCTGGCGAGGCATGTTGAGTTTAAGACGCTCTGCGGCATGCAGTATGGTTGACGCGTTTGAATTTAGAAAAAAATTTAAAAATTTCTATTAATTTACACGAGTATAGCTAGAGAAATACATAGAAGATTGTAAAAATATTAATTTTTGTGTAATTGGCAAGCGTTTAACCAAAAACTTAATTTTCGACAGAAAAAAGGACAATCATTTGTTAATAACTAATGTTGTAATTAACTCATGGAAAATCCAGTAAACATTTCTCTTCGCAATGTTATTTTAGAGATGTACCCAAAATTTGGAGTGAAAAGAATGAAAATTGTTGGAGTTATGCTGCATGCCGTTTTAAAAAATTGACTTTCGAGGAAAACGGTCGATGTCTCGCACATGCGCCAGCCACTGCCACCGCCGACCCACACAGGCCTGCGAACCTTGTTTTACAGGTACCAATGTTTTTTCCCCTTATTCGAGATGGTTCAAAGTATCTCTTAAGTCAAGTAAAAAAATCAATTTAAAAGAAATTCTACAGTGGTGTGACCTCTTAGATCGGCGTACACGGTGACGATTGTTCGTTGCGTCTCTTTGAACGAGCCCTCCCCCCCGCTCCTCTTTTTTCTTCGCAAGGTTCGTCCGCTCACTGCTGCGAGCTTGAATCTCCTATTCTCAATCAATAATCCTATTATTTTTTCTGATCTACCGGCGGTCATTCGAATGAACTTCCGAAATTGAAACGCGTCATCTATTGCTAACTTATGATGAAGATTATTTGAAAAAGTAAAAAAAGAACGCCAAGCAAAGAAAATTCTTTCGAAAACATCGCTTGTTTTACCATGTTAAAAATTCTGATTTACCTTAGAATATTTTTTGTTTTTATTTAAACAAAAGTTTTATTATATATTTTGAATTTAAATGTACAAATAAGTGAAAGAACTTTTTATAAAATAGCCAAGCAAGTTTACTAAAAATTTTGTAAACTAAATTGTTAAACCTTAGAGATGATATTTTGCGTATTATTTTATTTTTACTTTGAAAAATCATCTTACTGTTTTCCATTTAAACGGACAAAATAATTGAAATTACTTTTTATAAAAAGGCCAAGCAAGTTTCCTAGAAATAAAATCGCCGCTACAATCTTCGAGGATTCATGCTGGCCCGGATCTGGGTAGACTCATAATAAACCTATATCACAGTGATGTGATGTGCTAAGATTGGCCCAATGTATAGCCTAAGCTGGATAGAATGTCGACGGATCAATTTTACATAGATACTTCTATTTTGAATGCCACCATTCGATCATGTATGGGCTGTTATTCGGTAATGCCCGAAGGTTATATATCGTGTCTCAAATAGCATGCTAGCTCTATCCCAGTGCTCCGCCGAACTCTAATATAATCGAAGACACTTTCATGGCATGCCTAATCTAAACATTTTTACATACATGGGCCCAGTTATGGTCCAGGCATCCTAGCCAAAGCTGAGCTGCCGAGTGTCAGCCAGGCGTCGCATTTCTATGCCTGGGCCAAACATTTTTGCCGAGTGTTTGCCAAGCAAGCTCTATGCTCAACCAGCGCTGGGTCGATGTTCAATTTTGACATGGGCCCAGTCGCGGTCCAGGCATCGTAGCCAACACTTGGGTGCCGAGTGTCAGCCAGGCCTGCGCCAAGCATTTTTGCCAAGCGTCGGCCAAGCAAGTTCGGTACTCAGCCAGCGCTGGATCGATGGTCAATTTCGACGTGGGCCCAGTCGCGGTCCAGGCATCGAAGCCGACACTTGGCTGCTGAGTGTCAGCCAGGCGTCACATTTTCAGGCCTGGGCCAAGCATTTTTGCCGAGCGTCGGCCAAGCAAGTTCGGTACTCAGCCAGCGCTGGGCCGATGGTCAATTTCTACTTGGGTCAGGGCTCTGTACTTGGACCGCGTCTATGGATCATCATGTATAATGATCTGCTGCTATTACAATTGCCGAAAGTAGTGTCCATCGTAGCATTCGCAGATGACGCGGCGCTGATTGTCATCGCCAAATTCCTGGAGCAAATCACCGCACTCTTCGGCGAAGCTTTCGGCAAGAAAAAGGAATGGATATCTTCTGTTGGACTGCAGCTTACAGCCCACAAAACAGAAGTACTCCTCGTATCCAGCAGGAAGGTGATGGAAACGGTGACGCTCAGGGTTGGAAACGTCGAAATCACATCCCAACCGTTCATTCGGTACCTGGGTGTGATTCTCGACGCGAGGCTGAACTTTAACGCGGTCCTCTAGTTTCTCGGCTATTTTTTTACGGCTTTTTCAATAATTTTTTACGGGCAAAGCATCGAAATAATCAATCTCATTGTTTTTGCATAATCTTTATTAACATTTAAATAAGCTTTACAATTTTTTTGAAGTCAAAATATATAATAGAATAAACGTTATAGTGGCCGACAGGAAGACATCAATTAAAAGAGGTGCTTGACGCTGACCAAGATTGCGGCTGTTCTGCTTATCTGAAATCAAAAAACCAAACAGCATTTTAGTCTTCATATTTAAGACTAGCGATTGAACTAGAGTGAACTCTAAATTACAAAAATTGACTTTTTTATACACTTTTAAAAATTACATACTATTTTTTACTCATTTTTTCTTAAGTTTTTCGCTCGTACAAAAAAAAAACTATCGAAGCAATCATGATAATCCTAGTTCAATCGCTGGCTTATAACATATTAAAGATGCTGTATAAATTTGAACAAGATCGGTGCAGTAGTTTCTGAAATATCGTGGTCACCGTTTCGAAAAATGGTGTTTCGAGAAAAACGCGTTTGAAAGTATACCTGCTCCGTATACCTGCTCCGTTCCAGGGCCGTAACTTGTGAACCACTTCGAATATCGAAAAATCCTTTGGCACACATTTTCTACACATGTTGTAGATGTGATTTATGAAGAAAAAAAATCGATTTTTTCGATCCGAGAAACTAGAAGACCGCCTTAAAGAGCAAACCGAGCAGATCAGAAGAAAGGCCGCTGGGGTGGCTACCACACTGGCGCGACTCATGCCTAATGTCGGTGGCCCCAGACAGAAGAGGAGGAAACTGCTGTCATCAGTGACGACCTCAGTGCTCACCTATGGCATACCCATATGGGCTGATGCACTAAAAATTCAGGAGTACCGCAGGAAGGCTGCAGCAACGTATCGCGTCAGCGCCTTGAGGGTAGCCTGTGTATTTCGCACTATCTCCGAGGACACTATCAACGTAATCGCGGGAATGCTGCCCATTGAGGTGCTCGTCGAGGAGCGTAGATCGATTTACCAGCAGAAGGGAGCTAGAAACCCCAGTTATGCAAGGACGAAAGCGAGAGCAACCAGTTTCAACCAGTGGCGGACGATGTGGGATGCCTCTACCAAGGGAAGGTGGACACACCGACTAATCCCGAAGGTGGAGATATGGGTGAACCGTTCACACGGGGAGCTCAACTATTATTTCACTCAAGTGATCTCAGGACACGGCTGTTTCCGTGCTCATCTCTATAAGTTTAATTATAAAGATTCCCCGGACTGCCCAACATGTGTAGCAGTCGAGGACAACGCTGAACATGCATTGTTCCAATGCCCACGTTTTAGTGCCTCCCGCGCGATAGTCGAGAGCCTGCTGGAGACACGCATCACCCCGGACAACTTAGAGGATTTGATGCTAAAGTCATCAGACGCATGGACAGTGGTATCGGCTAATGCTGCTGCAGCAATGAAGGAGTTGCGACGTGCAGAACGCGGGAGGAAGAAGACGACGCCGGAAGACCAGGCAGTCATAGATGGAATCAGCGACACGAACCCCTAAACCACTCATACCATCTCGAGTGGAACGGGGTATGTAAGGTCGTCTAGCATCACTGCAGGAAGAGCTACGACTAAGGCCTCTCTCGCGATGTAATACCTAGCGGTCGTCCCGCGGGAGAATTTGTAAGGCCGCAGAGGAACGGGGGTTTTTGCCGGTGCAAGCCCGACACACGGCAATTATTTGCTACGGTGCGGAGGCATTTCCCCACTAAACCTCTTTAAAAAACACACGCACACTCAAAACACTCATCGACGCCGGCTTCCCCCTGCCGCCAATCGCTCCACGGACCACATGCCCCCCCCCCCCCCCACAGAGGCTCCTCTGTGACATCACACGCGCCCGGTGACCTCCCTCCCTCCGCCGTACTCTCGCTTGGCTTCCCCGCGCTGGACACCCCCCCCTCCCCCTGAGATCCCAGAATTAGAACCGCCCTAGCCCTTCTACTCAAGACGCTGAGGGTGTCAAGGGGGCCCTCCGCAGCGAGTACACTGCAAAAACAAGGCGTGTTTGACGTGTGTTCAAAGTGTGTAGAAATAACACAACATAAAGTCTAAACACGCGTTGCCATGTTGATTCTACACACTTATGCATTTGGTATCACGTAATGCGTTACAATTACACACGTAATGCGTTAAAATTACACACGTGAGTGTGTAATTTTTACGCACTAGATTATTACGCACGTTCGCAACGTCCCCAACAATAACACGCTTATGCGAACACACATAAAGCGTGTAGAAACAACATACAAGACGCATATTTACACACATTGGACTAAACAACACGCGTTGATAGCAACACACGAGCAAAAATAACACGGAAAAAAGTAACACAGTTTAGGTGTGTTAATTGCGAGTTATGGATCCTATTTTGAAAATCACCATGGTTACGGCATCACCTCAAACTCATTAGTTGGTTTGACGTTGATTGATTGACAGATTAACAAAACTACATTTGGTCTTCAATTAACCCATGGAGCCTAGATACCAGGAAGTTCAGCGAGGCCTTTCAACTCGTCCCCAAAACGAGAACAAGAAATGATGGTGCTGGGGTGCTCCGGCACCTACATGTATATAGATATACGCTAAACATGGGTGCGATCTAAGACAGATCACAAATGATGTACCTAACCCTCATTCGTGTTAAGGGATAACACCACTCTAGGATTTTGAAAAGACGTTTTCTTGCCTAAATACACTTTGGTGTCATAAACACAATATGCAATTGGTCCTGTAGCGATTTTTTTAATTTAAAGGTTCAATTATCGATTTGGCCGCAGCGCCTCGGAACGCACGCTCAGTTGCTCGTACAACTTTAAACGCGTTTCTCTCGAAACCACATTTTTCGATCTCGGAAGACGGATTACTCGACCACCTCTGCATGCATCGATTTGAAATTTTGATAGCAGCTTCACAATCATATTCTTTATGGGAGTACGTAACCCTTTTTTGATTAAATGTAAACTTCTGTTTATAAACAATTTACTGCTTTTTTGGCAAAAAATCCATTTATTTCCTTCAAAGTGAGCTATTTTTGCAAAATTTGAAAGCAAATTTCTAGGTAGTCTCATAGCTAATAATATATAAATTATCATTTTTTTGGTTTTTGTTTCAGGTCTTATATTTTACGAGAAAACCGTTCTCCCGTGAAGCTTTATGTAAAAAAAACACGTTTTTCTAGATGGGCTGTATCGCCGCCATTTTCAGTTTGAGTTTGAGATGTTTTCTCGCTTTTGCGTTTTTTTCCGAACCGTCATGAGGAAATTATGAATCGGCGGATATTTCGACGTTTGATGTCACGATCGGTCTGTCATGAGGTTAGAAACGCATCCGATCACTTTCACCTCGTTGACCAATATATTACTATATATGTAGGTGCCGCTGCACCCCAGCGCCATCACTTCGGGACATTTTCGGGGACGCTTTTTTCAGCGCCTTTGCATTGCCGCTGAACCTCCTGGTATCTAGGCTCTATGAATTAACCGATTAACCCGTTCAATTAACCCGATCAGGTTATCGCTTTTTTCGGCCCCTTGTCAGGTTATCGTGAGTCACTAAAGACCCAGGGCATGTTAGAACACATAATTTGCAATGAAAAATTCTGATAAAATTCCTGAATACTCTTGAATACTCTTACTACTTTAAGGGTACACCATGAAGATTGCAAAACAATTTAAACAAATATTTTATTTTTCATCATAAACACACCCACCTCCCAAAAATGCAGACATTAACTAAAAATGGCTCGGGTCTCCAGCGACCCACGATAACCAAATCGGGTTAAGATCTTAGTATACACACACACACCCTCTATAATAAATGTACTCAATATATATTTCTGACTATTGATTATGAATTTATTTACTTACTTATATGGAGGATGTACATTTTAATTACATGGAGTATATACACTTTGTTTACATGGAGGATACATATATGTAAATAGTATTGTAAAAATGCGATTAAGTGTGCAAGAAAATAACACACGTCAATGTGTTATTTGAACGCATCTATGCGTGTTATTTTTACACGGTTATTTTTTACACACGTTAAAACGTGTAAAAAGTGTCTAGAGCCTTTACACACCTAAAATGTGTAAAAACAACACACTTGTTTTTGCAGTGTACAGGCGGCGTCTCAGACGGATCTGGAAATCAGATCTGTCTGGGAGAAATAAGATCACTGCCACCAATATGATCGATGTCCCGGTCCTGCTCTACTCCTTTGGCGTCGTCAAATGGCGTAGAGACGAGCTCAAACAGCTGGATATCGGCACATGCAAGATAATGAACATCCAGCGGAGTCTGCACCCTCGATCTGCCGCGCCGCGCCTTTATATGCTGCGTCAGAGCGGCGCGCGCGGGCTCTTGGGATTGGAGTGTCTTGATGACCGCATGGTCCTCGGAATAGCAAGCGATGTAATAACGAGCTCGGACCCGGTCCTGGAGATTGTGCACGCGCATGAGCTACATGCGGCGGGGGCTTTTCTTTATAAGGCGGCAGATCGTGCGACAGAGATCCTCGGCTTGGTGTTCCGTCGGCGCCGGCGTGGCGCCTTGCCAACAGACTCCGTCGCTCGGTTGCCCAAGTCCCGACGTCGGCGGGCAATCAGGGCTGCCGAGCAGACTGTCCTGACTCGGCAGCATGTGGACAGACCCATGCACGTTGTGTTTTTTCGCCACATCGAGTAGCAAGGGCTGTCCACCCAGCTGACCTTTTCCTTCCTCCGGTCAGCTGGACTGATATCCAAGACCGAAGGGTTCATCTGCGCCTGCCAAGACGGAGTCATCAACACCCTGGTCTATCGCAGTCGCGTTATGGGTCAGCCTCTGCCGACCATTTTGTGTCGTGCATGCAAACAATAGCCAGAGACACTGATGCATCTACTGTCGGCCTGCCCAGTATATGCGGTCTCCGGCTATATCCATCGCCATAAGGCAACCCTAAGGGTGTTGTACTACCATCTGCGGCACTCTTATGAGATAGACCGGGAGCCCGTACCGCCTTATTTACCAGGAGATATTGAGTCCGTTGTCGTGGGCGAGAGGTGCAAGATCTATTCGAACTTCTTGTTTGCGACCATCGGGCCGCTTCAAGCGACTAAGCCTGATGTCCTCTTCGATTTTGACGACAAGACGATATACGTCATTGAGTTCTCGGCTTCGGCCGAAGTGAACGTGTCGCGAAAGGAAGAGAAGAATCGGCTCAAGTATCAGCCTCTACTGGCCGAGCTACGTCGTTTCCACTGGGGATTTAGGGTGACTCTCGTTGTCCTCATCATCGACGCGCTTGGGGGGATTAAAGAGTATTTTGTGTCGGGCCTCGCTGGCATACCAGTTTGCAAACCCGGTGTCTGGTTGCTAGCGGGTCGGATGCAGAAGGCGGTCATACTTGGGTCCCTCCGTTAACTCAGGCAACATAATTGTGGACTGCGGTAGCCGCTCACCTTCTGGCTTGAGGTTATCGCTGAGCGATTTATTGGACTTTTCGCGCCTTTTTTTTCGACTGGGCGGCAGCCGAGGTGGTATTGGGATCCTCGAGTGTCGCCCATCGTTATTGTTCCGGTCCAGATTAAGACCGAGCCTAACCCCGGAGGGTAGGTGAATATTTCGCAGTGCAAACTGAGGAAGTGTGTTTCCCGAAGCAATAAAGTCTATTATTAAAAAATAATAATAATCATAGCCTCAATATTTAGTATTGAGTGCATTACTCAGCAACAAGACTTGGAAGACACAAAAACTACAACTTCCAACTCAAGTACTCCCTTCTCACATTCTGCCATTCAGTGCACATCACAGAATATAAGGTACAAAAAGAAAATAAAATAGAGAATAGAGTGCTCAGCACAGCTGACCACATTTCATACAATACAGAAAACAGAAAGCTACACGATGTCACGCATAAATATGTATGCAAGTAGGCGTTCCTTGAACACAGTCAATGAGGACGATGAGATTATCTCATGCGGTAGAGAATTCCAAAAATACACCGCACTTACATGTAAGGAATTTTGATAAGACGCTGTACAGCAAAGCGGAATTTCATAGCGCTATTGGATAAGCGATGTGCGTGTTAAGTGCTCAGTTCGTGCAGGACGAACAAATAATTCTCGGAGATAATCGGGAGCACCACCACGATGTATCTTGTAAACTAGTATACCCAGGAAGTATTTCCTCCTCGCACTAATCGGCAGCCATCCGAGTCTTCTTCTGTGTGGGGTAACATGCTCATCACGATTCAAAATGAAAATAAATCTAATGCATTTATTTAAAAGTTGTTCAAGAATTTTATTTAACTCAGCTGTTATATCCATGATGACTAAACAACAGTAGTCTATTAACGGAAAAATCAGAGAAACTATAAGAATCGAGCGCAATTTGGAAGTTAGAGCTAGTCTACGAAACTTGAGTTTATGTAACGAAAAATTTACTTTTTTTGAAATAGATAGAATCTGCGCACGCTACGATATATTCGATTAAAAAACAATACCCAGATTTTTGGCCTCGCGTATATAAGATAAAGGTGAACCTTGTACTTCAATTGGGGTTAATGAGCTTAGGTCGATTTGATTTATGTAACTATTGCTACCCAGAATAAAAACTTTAGATTTGGCTAAATTAAGCTTTAAGCCATTTGCAACAGAAACTTTTGAGATAACTTCAACGTCTTGTGTCATTTTTGAGACCTAGATGTAGCTCTGCAGGCAAGCAACGCAATATAATTAATGTAAAGGGAAAACAACAGAGTACCCAAAACTGAACCCTGAGGTGCACCGAACGAAGTAGATTTCCAGTTTGAGAATTTGCCTTGATCATACCTAACCGCTTGAGACCTACCGGAAACATAAGACATTAGCCAATCTAACACATTCTCAGCAAAACCCATTTGTCGAAGTTTACAAATTAGCAAAGCATGTGGTACTGTGTCGAAAGCGTTACTAAAATCAAAGAGTACCAAGATGGTGATAAGTCTGTCATCGACAGCTTTCCTTATCTTATCTAGGATGTTGTTTTGAGATAAGTAGCTAGTGATTTAAGTATGCACAATCTTTTTAAATTTTTTAGAAAGCTCGCACAGATTTGCTATGGGTCTTGCAACCGAAGGGGAAGACGGCGGATTCACCTTCAATAGTGGCCTGATATAGGCACGCTTCCACGATGATGGAAAATAGCCGTGGGTCAAGCATGCATTAATAAGCAGAGCAAAGTAAGGTGAGATACACTTCGCTGCAGTTAGAATCACAAAGGACGATATTCTATCAGGTCCAGAAGAATAAGACCGAGATGCACATTGGTTGGTGAGCATCTCGACATACTCAGCTGAAACCAAGGAAAACGTAAATACCGACGTGCAAGTTGGCGCATTTCTCAAATTATAAGCAAAGCTAGAGTAATCAATCTCCAAAAGAGAATTTGACACTATGACAAACCATTCGTTTCGCTCATTTACTGTAAAATAATTTAATTGGCTAGATGTATTAGACTTTACTAAACCTAGAATGCACAATTGTCTCCACAAACGCGCGGAATCGTTTATAATAGTTAACGACGCAAGTAATCATTATTCTCTGCAATTCGCATATCTCAAGTAAGAACATTACGATATTGTCTATACAGAGCAAAACCCAAAACACTTTCGGATCTCCTGGCGCATTTGGCGCATATCTAGAGCTTTCAAAAGATAATCACTAAAAGTGCCGCAACATTGGTCTATTTTATCAACGGGCATGACCTTGTCTGGCACAACAAGACAGTCGGCTAGCAAAAAATGTTCAACCGAAGATGTAAACAAACTCCGATCAAAACCATGGAAATTTCGACGAGTAATAGTGCGGGGGAAATACTCCTTTACATCAAACTTATATTTGAGTTCAAGCAAATCGTGACCGGCTATGCCGGTGTGTCCGGGGGGCGGGGGGGGGGGGGGGGGAGAGAAGAGAAACCTACAGATGAGAATAAAGTGTGTACAGAGAGCATACAGTATGGGAAGGTTGAATCGTGCGGTTTACACCTTCCACAAAGGGCACAACGGAAGACGGTCGAATAAATCATGTTGCCACATTACAGACTAACGGAATATACATACATTAAGTGCTACATGTCTCTGCTTGAATATTTATGCACATATATGTATACGTACGAATGTAAAATAATAATTCCATGAGAGACGGATCCCCGGACCCATACCGCGTTCATTGTGTATTGCCAGGTTCATATTCCTTTCTGAGACAAATTCGTACGAAGCCAAAGCAAATCTTAACGCCAAGTGGAAGATGTGATACGTGATATATGAGTGTGAAAGGGATGGGTAGAAGTTCGTCTCTTTGTTATCTCCAGAATGACGGACTCTTCGAAAAAAAAAATAAAAAAAAAATAGAACAATTCTCATTCAACGTTCTATTATTGGAAGGAAAACGACATGAGCCCTTTTCGAAATGTTATCCATATTGTTGAAAAGTACGTAATGGGTTGTCAACCGACCGAGGACTTTTCATCGTATCTCAATAATTCCACGGAGTTGCGGGGGGAATGAAAAGAAAATATGTCATTGGAAGAGGGTTGGGTTGGGTTGGGAGAGCACTATCCGATTGGAAGTTAATTAGCAGCCACGAAGAAATTGGAGAGGTTTCTTCTGACGGTTTTAGAAACGTATCGGTTGCTTCGGTAAAAGAATACATTTTTGCCTATTCATCATGGACGGTGAAAATTAATGTAAATTGGGAGAACGTATAAAATTTGATTGACACGGATTTTTCTTCCAAATATTCTGAACTATCGTTCCATGCACATCGTAAATCCCGTCGCTTTCCTCGAGCATATACGTATATGGCTCCTCTGGCAAGTTTGCCTCATATACTCATCTTTTCCATTTATTCTTTGTGCAATAGACTGGGCAGCGGATCCATATAGCTCGAAATAAAAACGCGTAAGACTTCGGCTTTACGATCACATTCTTCTCCCAGCCGCAACCAAAGAGATAAAGTTCCCTGTGCACCGAGTCACGCGGAGCGCGGTGAAACGTACAAGAAGCAAGAGGAAGACATGGAATCGAGGAGCCGCGGAAAATGGGTAAGAGATATAGAGAATCTCCGGGGACAAAAACTCGTTCGACCTACACACTTGCACCAAGTCCGGAAGGCAGTATATTGATTCTCTTTCGTAAAACTGGCATTTGTACCAATTCTGCGTTAGACGTCGGTTCGTCCATGATTGCTCACTTTGCTAGAGAGTCGCGGTGTGGACACTAAAAAGAACGTGTACACTGTTACAGTTTCGTCTACAACTCATAGATACGCTACAGCACGGTATAATCGACGTAGGCTCGGACGTGTTCACATACGTATCTATCTACACTGAGAAGACAGATTATTTATAGTAAAGAAATACATTTAGTTGGCACTTTTGTTCAAATATCAATTAACTGTTACAAAATTTGTTAGTCATTAAGAAACATTGGTGTTCTCGTGACAAAATTTTATAGCCATAGTATTTCTTTGAAAAGAATGATTTATTTGGTCACTTTTATTTCTCTTAACTCAGCACATGTTTGTGGTGGTCGAAAAAATTAAAGTTAAAATTGTGATATGATAATACAGTTCAAAGGAGTAGACATTTGTTCACAATTAATATATGTAGATTTGGGGCCATTAACATATAGTTGTCGCAACTATCTTGTGTTCACCGCAAATAAACATGTCAAAACAATTAACTGATCTTCATTCAAAACGACTATCTCGACCGCATTTGACTCAAGAATCACACAGTTGATGCGGTATTTGAATCTGTATTTAAGATGTTGGCCCAGTAGTTCTTTGAGATAACAGGCGTACTCTTATAACAAAATGAATATTTGGTAATACCTAAAAAATCTTCAGTTGAATCAAATATAGCCCTGTTAATAGTTAGCAAATAACTGTTAAAAAATCGATAACTCGTCTCAAAAAATGATTTGTTTATAGTTAACAAATCTGTACGCTACCATGGCCCTTTGTCGCACAAGCTCGATCGTGCGCACACGCGACGTAGATACGATCGAGGTACACTGGAGACTGTGCATGACCGCATGTCCACTTATCTAGAGGATATCAGTTTGTGACTGAGAAAACGTGAATTCATTCTCTTCACCGATGGTATCAATTGACGATTTGCTTGTTTTAAGGGACAACACCACTGTGACGGCTTCAAAAAATCGATTTTTTGAAAACCATCTAGAAAAATCTAAAATACATTTAAGATTAAGATGCCGTTGGACCCAGGTCGAAAAAATAATTATTTTCGGAGATATTGAATATTTTGTGGAGCGGTGCAGCGCTCCGTGACGCTCGGGGTCCCGCTCAGCTGCGCGCCTCAGGGTCGGCAGGTATACCGGGCCTTTCCCAGGTCCTGCGGGTCTTTCCCAGGTATTCTTTTATCTCCCTTCACAAAAACTGGCTATTGTTATAAATATAGTTTTGAAAAAAAGCCATAGGTGGCGATAATTGAAAAATTTTCAAGACAGGTATAGGGATAGCGTCATAGCGTCAGTTTGCGAATAGAAGCGACGCCACTCGTGTCTAAACGCTCCGAATCGTTTCGTTTATAAATATCGAACGCTCAGAATTATTCTTTGCACATCGAAATGGATAATCCGAAAGTGTACGGGGGGAAAAAGGGAACAAAACGGAGCTATGTGACGAGGAGACGAACGAAAATTTCGAATCGAAAACCTCCGAACCGTTATAGCTCCGAAAATAGTTCTGCAGAGTATGTGAGCACGTCGGCGAAAAAGTTAAAATCGTCGGACGATTTAGAGGTCGGTGTTACTAACGATTTCGGTTATCGTATAGTACACCTCGTCAATGCATTGAACATTATATCGACGTTAGTGAAGTGCAAAGTGTGTGATCGCGATATAAAGTTTAAGGAAAAAAGTTTGCGCGGACTCGGATTCAAAATCGAGGTCGATTGCGGCCATTGTGAAAAAGTGCAAATCAATTCGTGTCCTATGATTGACAATGCATACGAAATAAATCGTCGGATCGTATGCAGTATGCGTCTTCTTGGCGTCGGTTTGAATGGCCTGATGAAGTTTTGTGCATTTATGGACCTACCGCGCCCCATATTTCAGTCTTTCTACGATCGAATCTTAAATTCGATTTCGATTGCCACTAAAGCTGTGAGCACAGTGAGCAAACAAAAGGCTGCACTTGAGGAGGAGACAATTTCGTTGGAAAATGGGGTGGAGGACGGAATTATCGTTTCAGGCGACGGATCGTGGCGTAAGCGCGGTTTCAGCTCGCTTTTCGGCATTACATCGCTAATCGGCTGGTACACTAAAAAAGTGATCGACGTTATGGTGAAATCGAAATATTGCAAAGCTTGCGAGCATTGGGAAAAAAAGAAAGCACCGCGGAGTACTGGGAATGGAAAAGAACCCACGACGATGAGTGCCAGGCGAACCATAGCGGCTCCTCCGGAAAAATGGAAGTCGACTCAGCTGTCGAAATGTTTCAACGGTCTGAAGAGCTCTATGGCATAAAATATAAATATTATATTGGTGACGGCGATTCTAAAACGTTTCTGGGCATATCGAATAGCGATCCATACGACGGTTTCGAGATAAAAAAAAAGAGTGCATCGATCATGTCCAAAAACGTATGGGGACGCGCCTCCGCGAAATCGTGAAAAAACAAAAAGGATTGTCTGGCAGAGGAAAGCTCACCGGAAAATTGATTGACGAGTTGAGCACATATTACGGCTTGGCTATTCGGAGGAACAGCGATGATGTTGAAAAAATGAGGAAGGTAATTTGGGCAACTATCAAACATAAAATATCCACAGATAGTGAGCCGCAACATGACGATTGCTCAGAGGGAGCCGAGTCGTGGTGTTCGTGGCAGCGAGCGGTCGCAAGCGGTAATATTTCTGAATATCGCCATAAGCCGCCTCTTCCTGAGAAAGTATTGGAGGCAATTACGCCAGTCTTCGAAAGTTTGAGCAGAGACGATTTGCTGCAGCGTTGTTTGGGCGGCTTCACGCAAAACAACAACGAAAGCTGCAACAAATCAGTTTGGGCAATAGCCCCCAAGTGTCAGTCCGGGAGCAAAAAAATCGTCGATATTGCAGCTGATATCGCGGTATTATTATTCAATGACGGCCTGAGAAGCCTCATGAAAGTTTTGGAGACGTTGGGGATAACTATCGGCCCAAATTGTTTCAATTTTTGCGTTGACACCGACGCAGCGCGGATCGAGCTGGCGGAGCGCTCGCTCACAGACGCTGCAAAAGAGGCAAGAAGAGCCTCTACAAGTTCGAGAAAAGATGCTAGGGACAATGATTTGCTTCTTGAAGGCCAGCTATATGGTGCCGGCATCGCTGATTAAAGGTAAAATTTTTTTTTTCCAATTTATCGCATAAATTAACAAACCTAAAACTTTGAACGCGTTTTTCTCAAAACCACTTTTTTGAGTGCGGCACGCAGCAGAACTCGAGCAATTTTTATCCGATCGACATCAAATTTGGACTGCATCAATAAAACTAGATTATCTAAAGAAGTACATAGGATTTTTTCGATATCTCAATAATAAAAAAAGTTATAGTCTATTTTCGACGAGAAATTTTGCTCGAAAATCGTCCTTTAATTTCAAAAGCGTGCCTATTTTTAAAAAATCAATATTTTGTTCAAATCCCTGTGTACTTCTCTTCAAAATATCATATTATTAACGAAAACACTCGGTATTTTTTTTCAGATCGACTTTGAAGAGAGTTCTGCTGCGTGCCGCGAATCACTGCAGAGGCAACAATACCTGACGCGGGAGCTTCCCCAGCGTCACCATGCGGCGTGAAAAATTTGAAAATTTTTTTTTATGTATCTTCAATAAACAACGAACAAAACAAAAAAAATTCTTGAAAAATGGCAAAAAAACAGGGGGTCACAGTGGTGTTCTGCCTTAAGAGACCTTCCAAATCTTTAGGAAACTTTCGAAAATATATATAGAGGATATTAAATTATGCATTAGACGCCGGTCGACTGCCTATTTTCTATAGCAGTTGTTCCTTGCTTTACGACGTATTGATGCTATCATCTTTGTTGTCCTGCAATAAACGGACTTGCTAGTTGTAGAGGAGAAATCGTTGGAAAACGATTTGTCCTCTACAAGTGGCAAGGCACAACTCTCATTTTCCATGAGAGAGTTCCTTGTACACTTGCCCAGTAGCACTATAGTACCATATAGTGCTACATTTATTCAACTGCACATTCATCTGCCGACAACCAATTAATGACTTTGACCAAATGTTCATTTGGTAACTATTCACGAATCTTGATTTGTGCGAATATAAAATATCGTTCACTCAACTATATTAACATCTGGGACAACTTTTTCACGGATTTCATTGAATAAACGCCTCAGCTATAAGAAACAAGTATTTATAGGATAATAATTCGAAGCATTGGGTTAGACCAACGGTATATCTATTGGCTGTTAAGAACGGGTGTGTTCGATTGGAGTACCCATTTCTTAACTATTACCAAATCTTTATTTGTGATAATTCAGAGGCTCAAATGAATAATTCATTAACTTTCAGAAGATATTTATTTCGCCATATCCAACTTTACCATTTGTGAATAGTTAACAAATCCTGGTACATATAAATATATTATTTTCTCAGTGCATTTACGTGAGCATGGGCGTCGTGTGTACGTATACAAGGTGTTTGGCGCACCAAACGACACAATTTTTTGGGGGATTGGGCGGTAATTTGCTAGTATTTTCACCCACAGACCCTATGTCCTAAGTGTCACGGTAATTAAGATGAAATGTTGCCTTCGAATCGTCATACATTTTTTTTGTGCTTGTAATAGCCCGAAATAACTTTTCTTGTATTCTACAATGTATGTTTATTTTAAATAAATCATTATTTGATACAATTGGTTTCACGAAAATGACTCATGAACGTCCAAAGTCTTAAAAATGCGTAAGTGTATAAAAAATGTCAACTACTATATTAATTATTTTAAAAAACTAAAACCAAAAGTTCTCTAGTTGATAACCTTTCCAACGGTATGCTACTTGTCATAGAAATCATTCATTATGTGGCAAAAATAAAGAGAATACGTTTTTTTATAATGTACTTAGAAATTGAAATTTTTCTTACATTTAAACATTTTTAAGACTTTAGAAGGTCATGAGTCATTTTCTTGAAACCAATTGTATCAAACAATGATTTATTTATAATAAATATACATTGCAGAATGCAACAAAAGTTATTTCGTGCTATTACAACCACAAACAAAAAAGTTATGACGATTAAAAGCAATACTTCGGGTAATTAAAAAAAAAACAAAGAAAAATCTATCTTATGTACCGCGACACTTAGGACATAGGGTCTAGGATGAAAAAAATAACAAATGACCCTCCCCCAACCCCCTAAAAAATATGTCGGTCCATGCGCCAAATACGATGCTTTTCGTAAATTGAGATGCGCTGTAGGAGCTGCGACATTTGTATGAAAATCTGGACGGTGTGTACGACGGACGGTAAGAGCAGCGAACTTTGGGTCATTGGCCAGGAGAAAATGAGAAACAAATTACTAACGTTTTATTGTCATGTAATATCATCCATACGCTATAAAGATATCGACAAGTATGCTCATATTTTTCAACAACATTTCATTCACAAAGAGGGAGCAAGAAAGAGATAAATACTATAAATATAATGGATTATTATATAATATTGCCCAACGTTGAAACGAGGCGATATAAAATGTGCATTATTTTAACATTTTATTACCGACATGAAACTTTTAACACTGCAGTGTTAAAAGTTGCAATTTTCAAACCCATCATCTCCCAATCTAAATAGTGGACTGTTCTGAAATTTTACCCAAACATGCATATTGATATGAACAATGTCTGGTTAAAATTTGAAGAAAATTTATAGAAATCTAGAGTGCGCGTTCTACCTTAAGTGCTTTCTTCGTCACTCGTCTAATCTCAATGTTTACGTTTTGGTTCTCAACATTGACTACTATTAGACGGTGAATACTCTTAGACATTAGCTTCATTTGTATTGTTATATATAATATCATTATTCGTTGTAACTAGATGGATAAACATATTCGTCATTGTAAATATTCTCCGTATATATAGATGGAGAGAACGAGGAAGAGACGAATAATAACGCGTTGTTGTATAATATTGTCATACTTCGTAACGATGCAGACAAAAATATGCATACATTTTTTAATCGTTTTCTGTTTACAAAATGTCATTCCGGCATTTCATATAGATTGAAAGAAAAGAATTAATTTTTTAACGAAAGTGAATTTATTATGGCAGTAAGAAATCATCCTAAGTCTTTTACTGGGGTAATAAAATATTTCATTCGCGTCTGTCGTTTATGCAAGTATGCGTTTTTAGGATTTTGAAATGATCGTGGACTTCCGAGAAATTTCTCCTCAGGAAATATTTGACTCTGGGTAGATTAAAAAGTTTCGCGGTATCTCCTTGAATGATCGATACAACGGTGCCACTTGACATTACTTTTAGATACAATCGCGGGTATTTGCCAAGGGTAATCGATATACGATTTATTTGCCATTTATTCGCAACCACTTGAGAATGAAGGGTAGCACAAGCGCGTTTTATCACTTTTGAAATCCACGAGATACTTTTAACAATAGTTACGTAGTTTCCTCCGAAGTTTTGAAAGTACCGAATCGTAGTCTTCTATCCCATAACGGAGAAATCGAGAAAGATAGTGGATTTTCGAAAGCGCCGAGACGACGAGACGTCCCGAGGCCCCCCGCCCCGTTGTCATAACAAAATAAGTTTACTCACACAAGTTTTCGTTACGAACTCCAGGTCCGATCGGTGCCCATATATTTCGATTGATATGATGCGAGAATAGGAAAAAACTTCATTATTTACGCGACCGTCTTTTTCAAATCATTTCTTCATGTTTGATTCAAGTGAGAATTGCACTGAATATTCGACGTTCGCGCGTGACAAAATAACCATCCTGATATATACAGAGGCGGTTTATATACTAGGCTCGCTAGGCCCAGGCCTAGGGCGCCGCGGCAAAGGAGGCGCCGCGCGTCGGCGGGATCCGCAAGTACGCACACCCCTTCACCCTCCCGCCAATACCGATCTTGGGCAGGCTCCTGTCACGCAAATTCAAGTTGCTTTTCGTCCGCTACTCTACGTTCCCACACTTCTCATACGTTTCGTCGCTTTTATATTTGTTTCGGCACTTACCTACGCGAAGTTGTTTAATACATTGTAGTACGGTTGATCTCGAATCGGATTATGCATTGTTTCAACAAAATAGAAATATAAATGAGCCTTAACAAGCTGAGTGGTGCCAAGCGCCGTAAATTAACAAAAGAAAAACAGGAAAAAGAATCCCTTATCGTGAAAAAAATTCCACGTATTGGCAATTGTTTTGTTCATGAAGCAAGATCGGAAACGCCGATGCGAGCGTCGAGTTCTGCAATAACAGAATGTTCGAGCGAGGTAAATATCAATGCACAATAATTATTGAATATGTTTTCTGCATTACCATACCCATATTCATGCAGATCCTGCCATTCCTGTCTTGCTTCTCCTAATTTCAGGAAATATCGCATTCACATGTAGAATGTAATATCGGAAATGAAGAGAAGGAGAAACAAGTTGACAAAATCACGAACAAAGAAACGACTACAGTTGAAAATTGTGACGATCAAAAAAGTTCAGAGGTCATAGGCGCGAACTTCACCAATTGCGTTTTGGATTCTGGAGATTGTTCTGACCCTGGTCTTTGGCGAACGCGGAATTCGGAAATGATTGATTTCATTTTGCGAAACCCGTCAAACCAACAGGATCCGAGAACGATTGATTTCGCGGCTTCGAAGCGTGTGTATGGATCCAAAACAAGATATTGTATTGCACAAACATGTTTCCAAAAAACACCAAATGGTGAAACGCACCGACGAGAATGGATGGCATATTCTTTCTCGAAAGATTGCATATATTGCATACCTTGTAAGCTATCCTCGACATCGGTAAACGCGTTTACAGAAGGTTTTAATGACTGGAAGAATGATGTGCGAATAGCAGAACACGAGAGAAGTCTTGTTCATCGGGAAAACACACGCAAGCTTGTGATACGCGGGAATATGCTGGGGAAGATTGACAGCAAATTACATAAGCATTAGATTCAAGAATTTAATTACTGGTGACAAGTACTGACTCGCATTATAATCACGATAAAGTTTCTTGCATCCCGGGGCTTGGCTTTTCGGGGAACAGACGAGAAATTTGGATCGATCAGCAATGGCAATTACTTGGGTATTATTGAATTGATGGCAAGAAACGATCCTTTTCTCCAAAATCACATCGATCGACTTGGAAATCCCGGAAAAGGGAACATATCGTACTTTTCCAAAGATATTTGCGAAGAGTATATTGGGATGATTTACGACGATCTTCTGAAAAACGTGATCTCGGAAGTGAAGGCCACGAAATATTATTCTATAAGCGTAGATTCGACGCCTGATATTTCACATTCGGATCAATTAACGTTTATCATCCGGTACGTACGCGAGAACGGAGAGCCAACTGAACGCTTCTTACAATTTATACCTATCGAAGGTCACAGCGCGCTTGAAATAGAGCGAGCGATCATGGAGGTATTGCTTGATAAGAATATCGACCTCATGGATTGCCGTGGACAATCATACGACAATGCCAGCAATATGTCGGGCTGTTACGGTGGGGTTCAAGCCAAAATTATCGAACGTAATACGTGGGCAATTTACGTGCCGTGCGCTGCGCATACCCTAAACTTAGTCGGCCGAGCAGCTGCCGAATGCTGTTTGGGAGCAACTAAATTTTTTATGTTCGTGCAACACGTCTATACCTTCCTAAGTGCATCTACGTCCAGATGGGCAAAAGTAAAGTCGAAGATCCAGAATCAACCCGGAATGCTGTTTCCGAAAAGTCTGTCCGGTACACGATGGTCAGCTAGAGCGGAAATGTGCCGAGCACTTGTCAAATCATGGGGGAGCTTACGGGATGCCCTTGAAGACATCGCAGAAAATGGTTCCGAAAAGCCGTCCACAAAAGCCGAAGCCGAGTCGTTGTCGCAACAATTTGGATTGCTTGAGATTGCTATAATGGCCGTGACTTGGAGCGATATATTGGAGCGTTTCGAAAAAACGAATAAAAGTCTTCAACGCGTTAACATCGATTTGACAACGGTCGTACAAATGTATGGTGCCCTGCAAGCGTATGTTGTTGATTTCCGTAATCGTTTTGACCAATACGAAGCCAAAGCGAAAGAACTATCTGAATGCAACGAATACGCGCATGCAAATCGGCGACGCAGAAAAAGGACCTTTCACTCGGCGAGGTGAACAACAATGAAGCGGTATTTGACGGGAAACTAAATATGCGCATAAATACGTTTCTCGTCATACTTGATCGATTGTCCGGCGAATTAGAGAGAAGAAGTGTAGCATACAAGAGTATTAACGTTTGCTTTGAATTTCTCAGTCGTTTGCCGCTACTCAAAGATGCAGAGATTATCACCGAGTGCGAACAATTACAAAGGATATACGCCAACGATCTCAATGAAAATTTCGGAGAAGAATGTTTGCACTTTCGGAATTTCATCCGCGAAATTCAATTGACGAATGATGATGGCGTTCAAAAGTTGTTAACGATTATTCGCGAGAAGAATATCGTTGCGACGTTTTCGAGCATGGATATCGCCCTCTGAATGTACCTAACTCTTTTTGCAAGTAACGCTACGGGGGAACGTTCATTCTCGACTTTGAAGAGGGTAAAAAGCTATTTACGAAATACTGTGGGTCAGGGTCACGTCGCCAGTCTCGCCTTTTTATCTGCGAATGCAGATCTCGTTGATATGGAAGAGACCAATACTATTATCGAAAAATTCGCAAGCTTAAAAGCATGAAAGCGACCGATGTAGACCAGTGCAAGGACTCATTAATATATTATAGTATATTGTGTTGCATTATTATTTTTTAAAGAAAAAACAAATTATTAATTTCCTTCTACCATTTTCCGACTATTTTATGACCGGCGAGTGGGGGGGGGGGGCGCTAACTTTCTCAGGCCTAGGGCATTAATTTTTTTAAACCAGCCCTGGATATGCACTAGGTAAATGAATTAAAGGATATTGAAAAAGTCCGCCAATTTCAGAGTCATTTTCAAATAGCTGTCACTCCTCGAAAAATCGTCGTACAGCAAAATAAAAAAAAAGCAAATTGAAGGTGTGAATCTCTAGTTTCGAGATCTTGAGCTCAAAATTTTTTCGCATCAGCCAATTTTTAGTAGGCATAAAAAACCGAAGTAAAAAAAATTCAAAATGTTTGCTCATCTTTCACAGTCTGCACGGACTTTATAATTTTTTTTGAATGATCGGATTAAAAGGATCGTCTAGCTGGATTCTTTCCCTTTAATTTGAGCGGTGGGAGAGCTCTGTACGATTTTTTCTCGCTGAGTTATCGATGTTCAAACAAAAAATGACACTTTTGACTTTGATGAGTGATTACTCGGAGACTAATGGTCGCACAGAAAAAAAAACCAGAGGGTTTTGGAAAATGTGAAGTATTCTCTATAAGATGCTTTTATCATTTTGTTATCAAGTTTTTTTTTGCGGGAAAATGGATTTAAAAAAACGTGAAAAATGGCATATTTACGAATATTCTTTTAACTAAGGCTTATTTTGCCAATATCGAATAGATTTTAAAAAATTCGGTTTTTTTATGACCTCAAAGTATCCTAAAAAGCCCTCAAAAATGTAAAACCCTGCGATTTTTTTTTTTCATTGTGTTCCAAATTATCGAAATTGTGGTTTTTGCCAAAAATCGATTAAAAGCTAAATCTAAAACCTTTTATTCGTCTTTTGAGAATCACAATTTTTTTTGGCACTGATCCGAATTTCCGGGGCTAAAAAATGTTTATTGCTGAACAACGGGAACAAATTTTCATTTAGTTTTAAAAAAGTCAAGTAAATTTTTTTTTTGACAAAAAAAATTAATTAAAAAAAAAATTTTTGACAATAAAATTTTTTAAAAAATCGAAAAAAATTGTTAGATTTTTTTTATAGCCCTGAACGTTTTTCATGATACGACGAGCGATTGGAGTTGTTGGAATTCACAGTTCTTTGAATGTGTGCGTATGTACAATTTACATCCCTACGATACGATACGACACCCAACGCACACGTCCCACGATCATTCCCAGATAGACGGATGTACCTCATATTGGCATCATATGTACATCATCACTGCGGCATAGAAAGTCTCACAGCTGTGTATCCCTTATGAGTGCTCCCGTTGAAGTCATATTTGCATCACATGATAATTCACAATAATACATCCAAATGAAGCAAAGTTGATCTCACCCGAATATGCATGCAGTGAATTCATCAGACTAGCAAATTTGGCTCACGAATATCTAACAATAAGTGAGTGCATATGGGGCTCATATGGGTGTCACGGCGTGAAGAAACTTCAGTGCTCATAGGGAGCTCATATTAGCGGCATGGCGTGACGGAACTATGCTGTGCTCATACGGAGCTCATATTAGCGGCATAGCGTGACGTAACTATGCTGTACTCATACGGAGCTCATATTAGCGGCATGGCGTGACGTAACTATGCTGTGCTCATATGGAGCTCATATGAGTGTCATAGCGTGAAAAATAAAAAAAATCCAAAAATGATGATTAAAAAAATCTGGTAGGATTTTTATATCCCCATACGCTTTATTTATGTTCCTGCCTGTATGGTAAATGGATTAAAACGTATTCTTCCTAGTTAAATTTTGTACCTACCTACGGTTTGAACCACGTCTTCTAATTGGAGAGCTGAGCGCGCTACCTACCTAGCCATTCTAACACTTGTGCAAACTTTTTTTGTGTCTGCCTATTTGTATCAATCTGGATTTGGATGCATATCGCCGTCATATTGCGCTTATGGGATGTATCACTGACGAATATACATATCGCCGTAATATTGCGCTCATCGAATGTATCATTTACAAGGAGAAGGCAGAGCCTGGATGTCACAAATCGGGTTCTCCTTTCGCGTGGTGAAAGTTGAAGACCTCCGAATTAACGTCGTTTTTGATTTTTGTTCCAACAGGCCTTAGTTGCTGAGATATCGCGATTTGAAAATTTGGAACTTTTGGCTCACGCGTAGAGTACGTTGAGCGTTGATGCTTGAGACAAGAGCGGCCGTAGCTAATACGGTAAGACGGCGGACTGGCACTCTGAAAGTTCACGGTTCGCGTCCCCATGCTTTTTTTTTAATTCAATTTTTATTTTTATTTTATAATCACTCATAAGACTGCATGTGCAGGTAAAGAAGTTAATTCGGAAATATGCATTACTAGTTTTATTTATCTATTATATTAAAATAACTGATCCAATAATGAAGTCACAATTACATAGCAAAATAATATTGTATAACAGTAAATTAATCTATTAATCACGCCACAATGAGAAAGCAAAATAATATGGTATAAAAAATAAATAATTGATCTAATTCACATTTGCAAATTTCGCGGCAGGTAATTATTCTGATTCTTCTTCTATGAGATCAGTATGTTGACAAATTGGAGGGTGGAAACCATCGTAAAAGCAAGGGAAGCACAAAGGCTTACGACACCACGAACATAAAATGAACGTATTACCACCGCAACCACATTTAACCTTGCGGATTCTATCAAGAAAGCATATTTGGAGATATATATCTTCAAATATGCTTTCCTGTGAATTGGATTAATTATTTATTTTTTATACCATATCATTTTGCTTTGTAATTGTGACTTGATTATTAGATTAATTAGTTGTTATACAACATTATTTTGCTATGTAATTGTGACTTTATTATTGGATTAATTATTTTAATATAATAGATAAATAGAACTAGTAAAACATATTTTCGAATTTTCTTATTTACCTGCATATGTAAAGTCTTATGAGAGATTATAAAATTAAAAAAAAATTGAATTAAAAAAAAGCATGGGGACGCGAACCGTGAACTTTCAGAGTGCCGGTCTGTCCCCAGATAGACAGTCGTGATCATCACGCCGTGCATACAATTGATGAAGCCAATTTTACAGCATATTGACTACATGCCATGATGCAAAGCCGTGAACTCACTTAGTATAGTGAATGTACGAAGCATTTTGATCTCAATATGTCGTTGATAAATGCATCGTACGTTTGAAGCACGTTGAACTCATATCGCTGTGCTCAAGTGTCCACAATTAATATCTGCAAATTTTACGACATATCGAAGTCATCCAATGATTTGTGTTGATGAATTCACTGGGTTAGCACTGGTAGTAGACATGCCATGCAAGCAACATGACGGCGATATGCATGTTTGTCAGTGATACATTCGATGGGCGCAACATGACGGCGATATGCGTGTTTCTCAGTGATACATCCTATGATGGCGATATGCATATTTCTAAGTGATACATTCGTTGAGCGCAATATGACGGCCATATGTATATTTTGTCAGTGATACATCCCAGGAGCACAATATGATGGCGATATGCATGTTTCTCAGTAATACATTCCATGACGGCAATATGCATGTTTTTAGTGATGCATTCGGTGAGCGCAATATGACGGCGATATGCATATTTCTCAGTGATACATTCCATGAGCGCAATATGACGGCGATATGCATATTTCTAACAAGGAGAAGGCAGAGCCTGGATGTCGCGAATCGGGTTCTCCTTTCGCGTGGTGAAAGTTGAAGACCTCCGAATTAACGTCGTTTTTTATTTTTGTTCCAATAAGCCTTAGTTGCTGAGAAATCGCGATTTGAAAATTTGGGTTTTTCGTCTCGCGCGTAGAGTACGTTGAGCGTTGACACTTGAGACAAGAGCGGCCGTAGCTAATACGGTAAGACGACAGATCGGCACTCTGAAAGTTCACGGTTCGCGTCCCCATGCTTTTTTTTAATTTAATATTTTTTTCTTAATTTCATAATCTCCCATAAGACTTTACATGTGCAGGTAAATAAGAAAATTCGAACATATGTATTACTAGTTTTATTTATCTATTATATTAAAATAATTAATCCAATAATGAAGTCACAATTACATAGCAAAATAATATGGTATAAAAAATGAATAATTAATCTAATTCACAGGAAAGCATATTTGAAGATATACATCTTCAAACATGCTTTCCTGATAGAATCCGCAAGGTTAAATGTGGTTGCGGTGGTAATACGTTCATTTTATGTTCGTGGTGTCGTAAGCCTTTGTGCTTCCCTTGCTTTTACGATGGTTTCCACCCTCCAATTTGTCAACATACTGATCTGATAGAAGAAGAATCAGAATAATTACCTGCCGCGAAATTTGCAAGTGTGAATTAGATTAATTATTTATTTTTTATACCATATTATTTTGCTTTCTCATTGTGACGTGATTAATAAATTAATTATTTGTTATACAATGTTATTTTGCTTTGTAATTGTGACTTGATTATTAGATTAATTATTTGTTATACAATATTATTTTGCTATGTAATTGTGACTTCATTATTGGATTAATTATTTTTATATAATAGATGAATAAAACTAGTAATACATATTTTCGAATTGACTTCTTTACCTGAACATGCAAAGTCTCATGAGAGATTATGAAATAAAAATAAAAATTGAATTAAAAAAAGCATGAGGACGCGAACCGTGAACTTTCAGAGTGCCAGTCCGCCGTCTAACCGTATTAGCTACGGCCGCTCGTGTCTCAAGCGTCAACGCTCAACGTACTCTACGCGCGAGCCGAAACTCCCAAATTTTCAAATCGCGATATCTCAGCAACTAAGGCCTATTGGAACAAAAATAAAAAACGACGTTAATTCGGAGGTCTTAAACTTTCACCACGCGAAAGGAGAACCCGATTTGCGACATCTAGGCTCTGCCTTCTCCTTGTTAGACATATGCATATCGCCGTCATAGGATCTATCACAGAAACACGCATATCGCCGTCATATTGCGCTCATGGGATGTATCACTGAGAAATACGCATATCGCCGTCATATTGCGCTCACCGAATGTATCACTGAAAACATGCATATTGCCGTCATGGAATGTATTACTGAGAAACATCCATAGTAGTATAACAGGACTGATTCTAACCCAGGGATCTCAGGGGGGAGCGGGGCGGGGGGCTCCAGCGCGGGGGACCGAGGGCAGACGTCACGCGGCGCGGTGGGGGAAGGCGACGCAGAGAGGAGGTCTAGCGCGAGATAGCCGAGAGTGGGGGCGTGATGATACGCGACGCTGAGCGATAGGGGGGGGGGGGGTTGGCGCGGGGTCGTTGACACCATAGGGCGGTGGGTAAATGTTGAAAACTCATAAAATCGTGTGATTTATTATAATCATCAAAATTATTTACATATTATCGATGCAGGGGGAGCGTTTTTATTACGTCACTGGAAGTCCGTACAAAGAACAATGTAGATATGCGTGTGCACGTGTGTGTGTGTGTGTGTGTGTGTGTGTGTGTGTACGTGTGTGTGTGTGTGTGTGTGTGTGTGTGTGTGTGTGTGTGTGTGTGTGTGTGTGTGTGTGTGTGTGTGTGTGTGTGTGTGTGTGTGTGTGTGTGTGTGTGTGTGTGTGTGTGTGTGTGTGTGTGTGTGTGTGTGTGTGTGTTTGTGTGTGTGTGAGAGAGAGAGAGAGAGAGAGAGAGAGAGAGAGAGAGAGAGAGAGAGAGAAACAACTATGAGTGGCTAGAATTTGTTTCGATAATATAAAAAACTGCAGTTGCCATATGAAGGGCGGCCTTTCAAAGAGCTATAAAATGCCTTATTTATTATATGCAGCTGCGGCTATGAGAGGAGTCATTGTTCCAAAAAAACAAATTTTAATCCCATCGAGATTTTGCTTTCATTCCGAAATATAACGTCAAGATGTTCACATGTGCGAGTATGTATGCAGTGCATCCGGCCAAACACCCCCTCGACTTGACCAAAAACGAGCTCGAACAAGTTCCAAAGGTCTTGCTCTTAAAATATTGGGGTCATTATATTGGTTTACTGTGGGACCGATTGCCAGAACATCATCGCAACGACAGTGAAGTGATATCATATCTTCCATGCATGGAGCATTATAATACGCCACAAATGAAAGATCACATTGATGGCCCCCCACCTCAACGTCGAGACTGTAAAAAATGTCGTGAGGTGGGAAACTTTCCACGTGGGAGGAGGACCGCGTTCCACGAACGTGTTTGACCCCGTTTTTCATTATTGGAGAAGTGGGGAGAAGTTTGAAAATTTGAGTGGTGGGGTTACAAAACCAGGGAGCTTAAAATTTCATGGACCAAGCTCAGACTGCTCTATTCCACCGCCACATCAACATCTTCAAAAATAACTTTGAAAATTTTTTGAAAAGCGAAAAGTGTGGAAAATGGATTTCACGAGTATCAACAAAGTCAGCCGAATGGCGGAATTCCTTCCAACGACGAAGCTGTCAGAACTCATCGTTCACTCGAAGCATCCAATCTCCGACATGAGGGCCGTACAAACCAAGTTCGGGAAACGCTACATCGCTGACATCGCGAATGCGTTCACTGTCTTCTTACCAGCGCGACTTGTGAAGGCCTTCGACGAAGATTTGGAAACGTTCGAGCGTATGCGGCAAGAGGCACGCGATCATCATCTCTTCATGAGGTACATGGGTGGAAAATACAACAGCGTCGAGTTCTATCGACTGTGAGCACACCATGGTGGAAAAAGACAAAAATTCGTTGGAACACCATCGTCGAACGGCTGTCCGCATCATCGAGAGTATGCTGTAACTGGCGCGCCATGGTCAACTCTACATGCAGTTGCGGAAAATACAACAGCGTCAAGTTCCATCACCTCTGAACATGGTGGAGAAGACAAAATTCGTTGGGGCAGCATCGTTGAGTGCAACAGCCGTCCGCATCACAGCCGCCTCGCCATCGCTTTCAACGTTTTTAGTGTTGAATATGTAAAAATGTATTTAAAAAAAAACTGTATTATTGAAATGTATGAGAAAGAGAAATTCAAACTATTTTCGCCGTAGAATAAATGAAGAACACAAATGTTATATATTTTCATCGAAATGTTTTTTTATTCATTTAAAAAAATCCCTCGCTCACACAACGCTTCGTATACACTTAACCAGCTTTTCAGCGATTTTACATTCACATCGGCGCAGTTGTATTTCGTGTTGAAGGAATGGTGCGGACATTTGGAGTTTGTGATTTTCGGCAACTTCTGCAGCGATGGACAGTCCAGAGTCTCCAAGTCGATGATCTTTGTTGTGGGATCCGTGAATCTTGATAGCCATGAGCATTTCTCGAAACCCTTCGCATAGATGGTTGGAGCTTCTTGCAAGATTTCTCGAATTGTCTTTCTAGCTGCCTCGTATGGTATGCCGCTGTGATCCCATCGTATTCCATGGAAATTGCGTTCCAGCCACTTGTTTGTCATTTTGTACTTGGCCGGTAAAGAGCCCCATGCAAATGGTGCGTCGAAGGCGAGCGTCAGCGGTTCAGCATTCTTGTCGTGGAGTTTGACGATGGACATCTCCTTTAGGACAAATTTGTTGATGGGTCTCTTGAAGCCCTGCACATCGATGATAAGCTCCATGTTGACTGACGTGGACGCGAATCATCGACATGATTTTATACCAATTTTTTCACCCCACCACTAATTGGATTGTACTCGACAATACGATCATGGAGGATCATGCAGTATGCTGAGGTTTGCGGTGGAATATTGTTTTTCAATTCGAACTCAAGACGCACGTCCACAGGACCGGACTTGAGAGAATCGTTTTGCTTTGAGCAGTCAATGACAACGAGGGGGGCTTTTTCTAAAAATTCCATCCTACTCAGCCATGGTTCAGCCTCTTTGTTGTAATAGGTCGGCTGAAAGTTTGCATACATCTCGTAGAGTAGAGCATATTGATTTTGATCAATGTTCAAATTCAAATTTCCATATGGATAACATTGCGAGTTGAGGTATAATTTGACATTGCTCAGGTTACAATGATCAAAGTGGCTCGCATTGTGTTGTTTCTTATTTTTTCGTTCCATCTGCAGCGCGAGTATGACATATCGTGGCTTCTCCAGCTGATTCGAGGTTTTCACAGACCACACGTGCTTGGAGGTGGCAGGCAGCAATGGATATTCATACAGTTCCCATGTACGAAAACTCATGGAAATTGGTGCGTCTTTGGCGAGAAACTTTAACAGTTGAATTTTTCGCTGATCTGAGACTGTGACATACGGTACGAGCCATTCTATTTTATGCAATGCGAGTTTGTAGTCTTCGGGTGCTGTTTGTACAATGGCATTGTCATCGGTCTTTGATCTTGTGAGAATCAACTCGTGCTTGGCATTTACGACAATTTTCCAATAATCTTCAGCAAATCCGAGGAGCATGCTGAGCGGTATACACACATCAAAGTTTCCCGATACGTCTACAATCTGCTTGGTCTCTTCGACATCGAGCCATCCCGTGTTCTCGAGCATAGAACTTTTGGCCGGTGAGAGAGATGAATATCCCTTAATTACACTCGTAATACCGACATTCTTATTACGATCAATTTCTATGGCATTCAATTCGTATCGCACTTCCTCAAACAAATGACAAATGGCATTGTTGACGAGACTTGTAGCAGTGGTTGGCGTCCCATCACGCTTGGATAATTTCCCACATATGTGTAGGGAACTCTTGCTTGGCAGGATAGAGAGGTCTTGATGTTGGATGGCAATACGGATTTCATCGCTGTTATTGAAGGTTGAAGATGCATATGGCTGATGAGCATGAATCTCACAATGGATGATAGATTCATCAAAGACCACGGGCGTTTGAATGTTTACAATTTCTTCTTCCATTTCACGCAACAGATGCACAAAGCACAGACTAAATAATTTTTTACACGCTTTCGCCACGCACTTTGAGACCCAAATTCTTCAAGAGTAGCACGTTTTGAGGTGTTAGCACTTTGTGCACTGACCGACGACTGATTGTTTTTATCCATGACCGTTTATTGTTATTGACGGATCTATTGAAAACTATACCCATCACGACTTTATATGCAGGCGTATGGTGATTACTTCACCTCGGAAATTTACCAAATCACCGTCCTGGTCCACTATGCGAAGCTGTATGGTATCAATCGTTCGGCTCGTGATTGGCAGATAAATAACGTGTGAAGGAACTTCAATGATCATATAGCCCGGTGGCACAGATGGAAAAAATTCGTGAATTGTGTGTACTTTTTGTCCGTTAATATAGGCTCCAGTGGTAATATTGCACTCAACGCGTAGGGCGTTCACTTTGAGAATGGCTACAGGAAGGTCAGATTCGTGTCTTTTATTGGCTTCCAATTTGCGTGCGGTGAAGCCTAGAAGATGGCCAATGGAATCTTTCGGCTCAAAATTGACATCATGATCACACTCGATCTCACTGCGTAGCGTATTATTATTCGGTTTAATGCTAATTTTGATGTTTTTACGCGTAAGCTCTCCTTGTACAAACGCCTCAATATCCTCTATTTCATAGCTACCCGTAGGTATCGTCAACACCTCATCTCCCACGTAAAGTTTATCATGGTCAACGTCGATATTTGGAATAGAGTTGAAGGTTAACAATTCAACGAGACCGAGGGTATAACTTTTGTGTGGCGAGAGTTCGATGGGGGGAAAGTACTGCGCCTCGAGTATGGACGATGAGCCAGATATGGTCAAGGTTAAGCTATCATCCATGGTGCTGGTAAATTGACAACTGAATTCTCCACGTCATTTCCTACCTATATATAGTGTATATTTGTCTGTGTGCTGCAATTGTCGAGAAAGAAACTTCAGACACAAATGTCCACATTCAATCGTATCATATTCCTGATATCCCTTATAATTATAATTAACGCTACCAACACGAAAATATCTCATGAGTTCGGATGGTGGTGGAAGATTGCCGAAACTATCAAAGTACACGACTTTCCATCCAGTCTTTTTGTAAGCGACCCAGTGTGTTCCAGGACCGACATTTTCATCCAAATTTACAATTGCTGCTTCACATTTCAGGGGTCCGCTCGCTGGTAATGTATCGCGCATGTAAACCCCACGGAAATATGGAATCTTGAGGATTTTCGTATATTCAAGAAGGTCGATGTCGGTGAGGGGTCGGTGAGGTAGCGTTACTTCTAGTTTTTTGGCTTGATATGGAGACCCAATCCCTGCTTATATGGTTTCAGATGTAAGCCCTTGCCCAATGCAATTGCTTCAATTTTTCGATTATGACGCTTACTTTCATCCAATTCACGTTTAGCTGCTTGAGCAGCATTTACAGCTTTAGCTATACTAGCCGCACCACCTGACAAAGCACCAGCAGCGCTAAGACCCGCAAAAATGGGCACGAGGAAGGGCAATAAACCACCAATGTTATGGGGTACAGGTAGAACCCGAGGTGTGCACACTTTGCCACCTTGCAACTTTACCGCTGCACGAGCACCCTTTAGAGCTGATTTGATAATCTTATGCGGATCATTACTTTCAATCATTGTCTTCTTTGCAGCGCCAATTATCTTTTTCAAACAAACGCCACCCTTACGGGCCTTCATCCCCATACCGAATTTTCTCTTTGTCGTCATAATATTTGCCACACCCCAAGCACTCGCTTTTTCACCGATGCTAGCGTCTTTAGCAGTAACACGTTGCCAAGCCTGTTCAGACAACACTTTATCCGCCAAATGTCTCGCTTCAAGATTGTCCGGATTTTTCGAATACGCAATATCGTGTTGTTTGCAAGCCGTATCCAATGGATTAATGCCCGGATCACCACGAGCAAGGCGCTTGGCCAACTTTGTGCCTGGTCCACAATACTGATATCCAGGCAAATGTAGTTCAACGGGGAGTTTGTTGATTAGGCGGTTGACCAAACCTTTACCACTCTTCCCATGCACAATCATGTCTAAAGACAATACGCGACTGACTGATAATCCCTATAAGAATGCTATTTATATGATTTCGCCGTTAGTCTTGTGTGAGATGACGCCCAACAAGCAAACTATCGGACGCGGACTTCCCGTGATAAATTTCGATGAATTAGTCGAAGATGCTGGAGCGAAAAAGCGGCAAAAACGTCATGGAAATTTATTGCCGGATAGCATACGTGCACTGTTTTGTGGTCCATCGAATTGTGGGAAAACCAACGCTCTGCTCACTCTTATCATCCATCCCAATGGTTTGAGATTTGAGAACATTTACTTGTATTCCAAATCGCTGAAGCAGCCAAAGTATAAGTTGCTCGAACGGTTGCTCGAACCTGTGAGTGGAGTTGCGTATCATCCGTTCAACGCGCATGAACAAGTGATAGCACCAAGTGAGGCACAATCCAACTCTATATTCATCTTTGATGATATAGCGTGTGAAAAACAGGATAATGTTAGAGCCTTCTTTTCCATGGGAAGACACGACATTGTTGACAGTTTTTATCTTTGTCAGACGTACACCCGTATCCCCAAACATCTCGTGAGAGATAATGCAAATTTCGTGGTGCTTTTCAAGCAGGATGATATGAACCTCAAACACGTCTACAACGATCATGTTAATACGGATATGACTTATACGTGCTTTAAAAACATGTGCATGAAATGCTGGAATTCCGACAAGTATGCATTTATCACGATTGACAAGGATAGTGGTATTAATGAGGGTCGATATAGACAAGGTTTTGATTATTTTCTGACCATTGATAAATGATTCATCGCTGGTGGTTGAAGAGACAGTATTGTGCATACCTTGACAGTGACAACATGAAGACCGAACAACTTTTGCGTGAAAAAGATGTATTGTGTGAAATTGCCAAGGCGAGCAATGCAATCAGACGAAAGCATCGAATGATGAAAATGGGAAAAGATAGCGATGAGCAGAGAATGCAAGACGTCTTTAAGCCTATAGTAAGACCACTGGAGAAATTGGTGTCATATAAAAACGGCGAGGTAGCGAAGGAGGGAATTAAGGATGAAAAAGTGAGTGATAATGCTGAAGAAAGAGATGCGATAAATAGTGTGAAAAATCAATTGAAGAATGAGATACAAGATTCCTTCAAGAGTGAAACACAAGATTCTTTCAAATTGATATATGAGGATGATGATGATGACTCGCAGAATGTTGATGAATTAATCGGTGAATATCTCCTATTATTACGAACAAATAGAAAGGCAAGCTTGGATGTATTATATGGTGTACGGAATCTCGCAAAAAACAAATTAATGATTGGCAATTCTCCGATAATTTTCGAGTCTCAACATATTCGTGTGGGTGATGTGAATTATCCGAAAACTATTGGATTAACGGAGCTGTTGTTTAAAAAAGTGCCCAATGTCGAAACTCTCACACCGGACGATTTGAAAAACTATGAAAAGATTGTCATCTCGACAAATGCACACAAAAAATTTTACAAGCCTAATGAGGCTATACGACGTAATACCTGCCATAAATTCAACACTTATATCGCAAATATAGTCGATCATCATGTGGGAAAGGGTATGCCAAAGTATAAGCTAGCCAGAAAAAACACCCAATTGGACTATATTTATTGGGATAATCCAAATGAGCTAGTAGATCGTCTTCGCTTACTTTTGGCATCGCAAGCAGCCGGAAATTCTGCGCATTCGAATGAAATCATATCGATTATCGAGGAATTGCGCGAAGCTGAAATCATTTATTAACTCAGCATCGGAGAATTCACGCATTCTCAACATGAGTGTCGATGTGTTTGGACGCCAATTAAATAAGAGTGTGCTCCTCAGTAAGCAAGGTCCTCCGGGCCGACCTGGGATTGGGTTTAGAACGACCGCAGATGGCCATTATGACTTGGGACAGAAACGATTGTGTAACGTCGCTAATCCGGAAGGACAAGACGACGCCATCACTCTAAGTGCTTTATATAAAAAATCTCGAAATATCATTAAGAACATACGCAAAGAAATGAATGAGAGTAATCAGTTGTTGGTTAATGGACTTGAAGCTACGATGAGAGACATTGCAAAAACACTCGAGGTCGATGTCAAAACTCTACAAGATTTGGTGATTCGTAATTCACGCACTATTGCTGCACTGGATGCGCGACTGAGTGGACTAGAAAATGAACGAGAAAAAGAGCGCTCTCGTGCTGGAACTACATAGGCCTGCTCGACGAAATTATCCTCGTCGACATGTGGACATCCGTGGTTTGGACGAAACCTGGCAAGCTGATCTCGTCGATATGTCATCATACGCGCGTGAAAACTCCAAACATAAATTTCTCCTCACCGTCATCGATACTTTCTCAAAATTCGCCTGGGCCGCACCAATGTTGAGTAAGAATGGCAGAGATACAGCAGCCGCAATGAAGTCGATAATCGATAAGGGAGGACGGACACCACAGAACTTGTATGTCGATCATGGAAAAGAATTTTATAATTCCACTTTCAAGTCTCTAATGGAAAAGCACAATATTAACATGTATTCAACGTATAGTAATTTAAAAGCATCCATTTGCGAGCGTTTTAATCGTACACTGAAAAACAAAATGTGGAAGCAATTTAGCCTTCGTGGTAATTTTAAGTGGATCGATATTCTTGATAATTTAATTGTCGAGTATAATGACTCTGTACACCGTACAATTAGAATGAAGCCAAGGAATGTCAATGTCGGTAACGAGAAGAAAATATTGCGACAAGTTTTTAACAAGACTCAACCTCCAATGAAGAAGCCACCAAAATTCAAAATTGGCGATAACGTGAGAATCAGCAAATTTAAGAGTGTATTTGAAAAGGGTTACACACCAAACTGGACAACGGAAATATTTACAATATATAGCGTGAAAAACACAAGCCCTGTAATGTATAGCCTGAAAGACCATACGGATAAACCTATTGCAGGTGGTTTCTACGAGCAAGAGCTTCTAAAAGTTAAATATCCCGATATCTATCTCGTGGAAAAAGTACTGAAGAAACGTGGCAATCGAATGTTTGTAAAATGGATGGGTTTCGACAATACCCACAATAGTTGGATAAATACATCTGATTTGTAGCGAACAATAAAAAATCTTTTTTTTTTAATTTATGACTCCTTCCTCTCTGCCGAAAGCCCCAACAAGTGGCGGTCAAGTGCTGTCTCCATCTCCGCACGTGCTGCAAAGGATGAAGAGTTCGTCTTCCCCGACACCGCATCATGTGTCTCTTGGGTAGCTCTTTTTTTTTGCTCCTCGCATTTGAATCTTTTTTTCCCTGAACAATGCGTTACGAAAATATGGAGGAAAATAGTTTGAATGAATATATGGATTACAAAGGGCAATGTTTTTTTTTCTTCTTTATTTTCTACCAGTTGAAAAATATACAAAAAAAGATTGCGATGTTATGGAATATATCGGTGTTAAAATGGTATTCTGTAATGTCCCCATGGTAAAGTGTTTGTGCTATTGGGTATGATATATCGCTTATCATCGTGTGGGCTAAGAGCAATTTTTCTTTCGCGAATAGTATATACATCGTGCAGTGTGGATCTTATACACGTTTGGCTCCGACACACTTCAATCTCCTCATTTAAACACTCCATATAATCATCAAAAGTTATTGTTCTTGCGACAACGCCACTCTTTACACCTTTAACTTTTTTGGTATCCTTTTTACCATCTACTCTTAACGCATACATTTTTGACCGAAGTCCAACAAATTCAGTCATTATAGCACCGTTGTTTTCATCCTTCATAAGACCTGGTACTTTCTTATTTACTAATGGAATATCGAAAACATTATCGAAGGGATAATCACTCGTGTCGAACCGGACAATAGTTTGCTTCATACCTTCATATACATCTTCGCACTCGATGTGGTAGATAAGGCTATCGGTATCGGTGTACATTATCTTACATTTTTCACGATACAGCGGAGCCATATGATCATAGTGGAACTCGTACAAACACGTTTTCGATATATCGAGTATGCACATACCGACATATATTGGTTTGTAGAATTTCACTTCAAGTTTACGCAATTCAACGGCAATCAAGTTTTCGGAAAAGATGCTCCTACTGTGAAAGTTGGGCTTCGCAATCATCGCCTCGGCACCATATCTCCCCTCCCATTTTGTCAACAGTTTCATGTCAAAGTGATTTCGAACGTTTTCCATCGTTTTGCCAAATACCGCATTATTCATCAGCTTATATACATTTTTTTCAAAATCATTTTTCGCCATGGTTCTGAATTGCGTGTTTAGCTCGATGTAAGACCGTAACCATGGAGATTGTTGGAATTGCAATATTCGATGGATTTTTGTTATACGGAGCCCATGGCGTAGACACTGCTGAACATTCCGGTAATGTACAATATAGCGCTCTTTATTATACAAAGTTGCGAGCAACTTGTCCTGCCGCTTACCGGGTGGTTTTCCACGCGTTGGACAAAACGGAAGATCGCTATGTGCATCGTGTAAATTTTGTGGATAATCCAAGTCTACCTCGAGAATGTAGCCCGTAGGCGAATCGTTTGAGATCGATGATACATCAAAATTTGACAGGTCGTTGACCCATTTGAAATTTGCATAAGGCAAAAATTGACACATTGCCCAGCCGTACAAATTATTTACATCGAAATACATAAGATACGATGAAGCTTTAGATGGATCGTGTGAGTCTATATATTTGTTATTCGCGTTGGCATATCTGTTCGAACATTGACTTAGTCCGCCACGTATACCACATTCGATAAACATGACCATGTCAATGTCAGTGAGCAATTCGAATCTAATACTCGTATGCTTCAACATTGCGTCCCATGTATACCCGGGGAGTGAATAGTAATATGCCGGGTCAAGTCCATAGCTCTCAATACAGCTATCTCGGAAATTTTCAAATATGTCAGCTAATAACAGGACATCCGTTTTCAAATATAGATCGCTATATTCGCCTAACGTTTGAATAGAGAATTCCTTCCAGACATTTTCCGCGTGTGTATAGTCGCTCTCGCTTACAGTGCCACCACTCAATGAACTGTAAAATGAGTCAATTGGCGGTAGACACGTTTCTTGCAGCCTACTGACATCATCCACATATTCATATGGGAAAACACCTTTGCGTGTCAATAAATCGAATTGTTGATTGTTAGGAATTGAAGATTTCAAAATTTTTAGTTTATCCTTGGTAAGAAACGATGCCAATTTATCGAGAGAAGTATTGAGAAATCTATATGAATCGATAAATCGCAATTTGATGTCATTTCGCGTATCGTTCGTGAGTTTCACATTTTTCGTAAATGAAATATACTTTTCTTTTGTTATGGGAAGTACTTCGACACTCCCTTCGAAAGCTGTAGCCACTTCCTTAATAATGAAATGCGCATCATATCCGGATAAATTGTGAAATACGATGGGGATGAAAAAGGATTGCTGAAAGTTCAAATTGCAGTTCGAATGCGCGGGGCCTCGATAACGTCCAGTCAAATGACAATGATCTCTAACACGTGTATCGCCTTGCGTAAATGTTTTCTCACATATGTGGCAGTGCGTAGCGCGGCGGAATTCTGCCCATTCCTCGCGTGTCAAATGTATCATGGGGACATTAGTACATAAAATAGTTTTCACGCGAATAGCTAAACTTTTCAGTTCTTGAACGAACCAGGAAATGCAATTATCACTGCGAGCCGACTGATATGTGGACAGGGAATTGTCATATGAACAATGCATGTAATACGCAGCACTGAATACTTGGTGATGTTGATACCTATTTGGATCGTCGGTTTTCGACAAGACACACTCGAGGTCTGCGTATACAACGAAGGGGAGACGCTGCTTCCGATCCAAGTTGCTGAAAGTGAGCCACTTGTCCTCTTCGCGTGGCAACTGAATGGCATAGTCGTTCAGCTTTCCACAATCCGTTGTGTGTGACTCTAGTTTCACATTCGAACTGAAGTAATGCAATCACCTGTGCAAAGAGATTTAATTGTTTTTATTCGACCGATTTTTTTTTGAAATATATAAGTATGTCGCATATTTGATTGTATTTTAGATTTACATACCGATCGCAGATATATTTTCGATCGCCCAGTTTGCTAAGTTGCGAGCTCACCAGCCTGGATAAATTTTTAATCCACGCAAAATGTCCAACATTGGTGTCTGATGGATCTTGAAGGTACAGCAAATTTATGTGCTTATCCCTTTTGTGCTCACTAATGCGTATTGGAAGGGTTTTCTTCTTCTCGATGGTATACACATTGATTGATAAATTATTTTGTTGTTCGAATTTTTTTATTTTTTCTAGAGTCACGGGGAAGGCAATACCCTGCAGATTTAAAACCGTCAAAAAATGTGGATATGAAGATTCACGATCACTTTTACGTTCGGCAGGGTATAGAGCCGCGATCACGGACCACGCAAAGCACGCATTATCATTGGACTTTATATTTACTACTGCGCGCTTTGTCATTACTTCCTGTGGCAATTTAAGGTGGCAACCGGCACGCATTGGATTATATTTATTCACACTTATGGTTAAATTTAGAATTTTTAACAAGGTCCAGCCACTATCGCGTTCTTGAAATTCGTCAAGGGATGCTAGAGTGGGTTCGACAACGCGTTGTTCATACCACTCATCTAAATCAGATGTTTGAAAAAGTTCAAAGTTTTTTGTATTGACACTTTTGTTTGCGTGCTTATCACCTGCCACAAACTCACCATTGAACGTGGTATTAACCTTTACACTAAAATGTTGTTCAATGATGTTTTTCACATGTAAAAGCACTATGTCTCGGGCATCTTTGAGAAATTGACGTGGTTCAATATGGTTGCGGTTAATTACTGAACCAGTCAGTATGCGACTTTCGAATGCCGTGTCAATGTTCCGCCAAATCAAACCGTTTCCTCGCGCACTACATCCAGCCCCCTCATGAACAAAACGTTGACGTATCGAATTTTTCAAACTTTCAAGTCGCGCTATCTGAGCGATTAATGATTGGCGATTGCCAATTGTCAATCGCGGACGTTTATTTCGACTTTGGTTCTCCAACGATTCAATTAATTCACTGTATTGTAGCTCCCACACATTGTACTCTTCCACCGAATTTATGAGTATAGCTTGTTCTCGTAGTCTTTGTTCTAACACGATGCTACACATATTTATAAGTTTGAAAAAATTGTTGAAGTAAAAAACGATGTTGGTTTGTTGACTGCTCCATTCAAAGTGTTTAAACTTCCGAGCAGCAGCAATCACAACGTTCCACAATTTAAAGAAAAAAAAATATTTTCCCTCTTTATCATTATATTAGAAGTCTAGCGCCTCCCCTCTCAGGCTTTTTTATACCACCATTCGTATAGAGTCGGAGAACAGAAAAAAAAATAGAGCGATCAATGTAGGGCCTGTGCGGGATTTTACGAGTTTTTAAGGACGTGACGTATTGCTGACTGACATTAAACGCTATTCGATATCTAGACCAAATATTCAACATGGTGTCAGAGGCGTGAGAGAGACATACTATATATATATATATTGTTATGCCAAGGCTTAGAAACGCCTCGGAATGCATCCTGAGTCGTCAGTTTTAGATAAAGACTTTACGCTAAGAAACTGTCCCACGGTACAGTTGCTGTTTCAGCGAATCAAGCGTGGGAGACTAACCGCACTGCTTTCGAAAACCGCGCTTTGCTCGCGGAGTGATATGAAGTAGGGCGGAGTAATACATATTTTTGATAGGCTAAGGTGAATCTTGGAAGGAAGGGAAGTCAGTCGTCGTAACTCCTTCGACTCGGAACGACCTGGAGAATAAGCGAATAGTAGAATTACCGTATACGAAAGTAGAAATAGAAATCTGTTCATTGCGAGTCTCTAAATAAATGTGAGATTGATATAAGAGAAAAACGGAGAATAAAAAGGTTTCAACTTGATTCCACCCCAAACAACCCGGCATAACAATATATATATATATATATATATATATATATATATTGAAAGATCTTTGAGAAAAATCTTTCGACATCGTAGAAGGCCATTTTTTTTCCTACCCATCCTCCTATTTCCTACAGGCTGAGGAGAAAAACCGTTTGCATATCTTAGTGTTGAAGTATGGAAAAATTCGAGCAATACCATCCCCACCATTCGGCATCCCAATAGAGATCCAAAAATCGAAATCTCAGAAAGAATCGGGACAGGATTTTTCCCCATTCCAGTCTCCAACCTCCGAGGCGCGTTTAATAACGAAAGAGCCGTAGAAAAAAAGAAAAGTGCAATAATGGCTGATCAAATCCGTGAAGTTGATGTGATTGATATCGTCGACGACGACGACAATGAAATAGACGTTATGGATATAGACGATCTGGAAAGTGATATCGAATCGGTAGATTCTGCGTATGAAAGTGGATCTGATGGTGAAAACCACGATGTGCGGGAAAATAGAATGGACATGCTTCAAATTTATCTTCTCGACCAGAACGTCAAATATTGTGTGAATTATTTTTACTTCACAACAAATGGTCAAGCGAAGTATTGCACTTCGTGCTATTTCCACGCACGAGACGCGTTTGGAGAAGCAATAAGAGTGTGCGGTCACTATCGCGAACGCTATGCTGAGATGAGGGGAATTTTCTGCAACGACTGTCGAGATCCACTGCACCAAATAATTCCACCTGACATGTGTACCACTTGCATAAATGTATACCGAGCTAATTGTAAGTATTCCCATTCAACTTCGGTATCATTGTAAATAATGTCAATGTGTCACATAGATTAATGAGACAAAAATGCATGTTTTGTTTGTTTCAGAACGATTGCATCGACGTCGATTTTTAATTTTCTTTTTCATTTTTTAACACACACACGTGCATACATATACAAACACACACACACGCACGCACGCACGCACACACACACACACACACACACACACACACACACACACACACACACGCACGCACGCTCGCGCGCGGTATTATGTATAACACACTCTGATCATTTGTATTTAAAATTCTTCCATTATTGATGAAAATGTTCTATTGCAACCATTCTGTATGCAATTTATATGAGAAAAAAAAATAAGTACTTGCTAATTATGATTGTTGTCTCGTTCTATTCACCGCCCCCTCCCCTTCACAGTTAGCATTGCTGCCCTCCCCCTCGCCGTGTGACGTCACACCCCCACTCCCGGCTACCACGTGGTAGACCCCCTCTGTCGCGCCTTCCCCCTCCCTGCCGCGTAAGGTCGGCCCTCGGTCCCCCGCGCTGGAGCCCCCCGCCCCGCTCCCCCCTGAGATCCCTGGGTTAGAATCAGTCCTGTTATACTACTATCCATATCGCCATCGTATTGTGCTCCTGGGATGTATCACTGACAAAATATACATATGGCCGTCATATTGCGTTCAACGAATGTATCACTTAGAAACATGCATATCGCCGTCATAGGATGTATCACTGAGAAACACGCATATCGCCGTCATGTTGCGCCCATCGAATGTATCACTGACAAACATGCATATCGCCGTCATATTGCTTGCATCGCATGTCTACTACCAGTACTAACCCAGTGAATTCATCAACACAAGTCATTGGATGACTTCCATATGACGTAAAATTTGCAGATATTAATTGTGGACACTTGAGCACAGCGATATGAGTTCAACGTGCTTCAAACGTACGATGCATTTGTAAACGACATATTGAGATAAAAATGCTTTGTACATTCACTATACTAAATGAGTTCACGCCTTTGCATCATGACATGTAGTCAATATGCTGTAAAATTTGCTTCATCAATTGTATGCACGGCGTGATGATCACGACTGTCTATCTGGGTATATGGCACCTATATGCGCCATATATTTGAGCGTACATGTGCCATCTATCGGGACATACTTTTGCATCTATTGGCCACAGATACGCCATATATCGAGTTCATATATGCGGCATCCATTTGAGCATATATGCGCCATCTATTGGGACATTCTTATGTGTATATTAGGCATGTATACGTCATATATTGAGTGCATATATACGTAATATATTGTAGGTATAGAACTTTTTGGCGCTTTATATGGGATCGATATAAATGCATAACACATTGTCGAAACTGTCCCGTCGAGTTTGTCGTTGATTTCATCTCGTTCTCGATCGGGAGAGTGGATCATGTAAGCAGAGGTATAAGCTGCGAATACGATAGTTCCTTTGCGTACATGTAAAAGATTAAATCAATGGCTCGATTGGCATATTTGGATAGTTTTCGTCATAACCCCGTCATACTCGTCATAAACTGCATCGATTTTATCTCTGGTTCAGTAAACGATGCTGAAGACGTGGATGATATATCGCTTAAACGGAACTCGTACGATTGCCACCCAGTGCCTAGGGAACAGAGGTGAAATCGATTCTCTCAATCATTTTTCTAACATCCATAACACATTCTCGAAACCGTCCCGTCGAGTTTGTCGCTGATTTTATCTCATTCCCGACCGGGGCGAGTGGATCATGTAAGCAGAGGTATAAGCTGCGAATACGATAGCTCCTTTGCGTACGTGTAAAAGATGAAATCATCGGCTTGATTGGCACATTCGGGTAGTTTTCATCATAACCCCGTCGTACTCGTCACGAACTGCATCGATTTCATCTCTCGTTCAGTAAAGAATGCTGAAGACGTGGATGGTATATCGCCGAAACGGAGCTTGAACGATTGCTACTCAGTTCTTAGCGAACAGAGGTGAAATCGATTCTCTCAATTGTTTCTCTAGCATCCATAACACATTCTCGAAACCGTCACGTCCATCGAGCGTGATAATTTTTATCATCGCCGCAACAACGAAGAATGAAAAATTTGATTGAAGGTGTAATAAAAATTAAATTATTTGGTCGTGATTCAATGTGGAAACGTCCAATAGGAACAAAAAAAAACAATCGTTCGGTGCCTCCAAATTTGAAAAATACTAAATTATTGATCGTTCTGTGCTTTATTTCTCTACGAAATAAAGATTACAAACGCATTGAATAATCTAATTTTTATCATCATCGGTCGCGGGTAGAATTACACGTCTCATGAATGTCGGCAACTTTCACGCTTCGACCCGGAATTCATAGAGCGACAGAAGACGAGCGCAAAATGTTACATCGGCCGGCCTGTCGCGAGTCTCGAATCGTATTGGTTAACAGGCAGCCTAGCGAATGATATGCAAAACTTCAAATCAACCGCACCATCTGTCAAACGTTGCTTTCTTCAAACATTGCAAGTTCAGAGCGCGCGTTACCTGCCAAATGCGCGCTCTGAACTTGCGATGACAGAAAATAATAGCAGACGATACACGAAACGTCAAACTGACCGCGCAAGCGAGACCGATGCCTATCTACCTTGCTCGCCACCTGCGACGTTTCTCGTGCACACAACTCAGCGCTCGAGTGGAGTCGTCCTTAAGGGCAGAACTGCAGTCCTACAACAATCCCACGAACACCAAAATTATAATCGCTCCCATTCAAAAACTATTTGGAGGAAACAAAAAAGCCTTGACAGTTTCATTCGGGGTACTGAACCCGCGGGTACTGAACCCGCCAGTTCCGGGTGCACAGGTTATTATCAATCACCCTGTATATATATTGTATATACATACATGCTGTTGTCGCTCATTATAAGAAAATATATATTACTAGTCTTCGCGCAGCTACAGTACCTTTTATAATTACATAAAATTTACGCTATAAATGTTATTGACAATGAAAGAAATGTCATTTCTGTTGTGTACTACTAAATTTACGCGAGCTCACTTTGCCGTAAACGTGGTTTAATTGTCAAGGAGCGCAAGTAAAGAGAGTCGCAGGAACAAGGTTAACAGGTGAAACAGGATAAACGGATAAATCTTCCCCTAAAAAATCCCCTGACAAATGTTCTCCCCCGTTTACCCCCTAACGAGACCAAAATAACCCTACGTTTAGGAGGAGATCCCCTGATCTGGCAATACTGCCGCGTACCTACCTATGCCGGTGCGCCAGCGATGATATTCTAAGCTTATGGAAGTGCTCCTACGCGCCCTAGATGAGCAATCGTTATGGTATTTGGCATGCACGTGTACACCAAACGTCTTTATTAGTTGAACTAGAATTATCAAAAAATATTCAAACGTTTGTATTTTACGAACAATAAACTGCAAAAATGTTTGGTAAAAAACTAAACTTCCCCCTTTCGTCGCTCACTATTTTTTTATTTTTCAATGTTTCTTCTTTATTCTAGTTTAACTTGTACACAATATTGTACTAAGTAAAAACATATTTGATTTTTTTACTTCGGTTTGCCTGTTCAGGTCTTGGGACTTTCGTAAGCGAAGAAAATCGTCGCTGGCGGACCGACATACGTCGCGCCTAGTCCCAGTATCATGTTTTCTCAAACTTAAAAAAATATTATGTTCAATAAAGACCGCTTAATGAACATACAAATTTTTGGCACTCTATATTTGATATTTTACAAGCTTTTATTTAACTTGACTCGGTGTGTCACGTCGCGACCAAATGCGCACAATGGAGTTCTTTTTCTCGCTTTCTCTTATCTTTTTGAGCCCCGGCGAAGACGCAGGGCCGACGCGATTTCCCATGGAAATCGTGAATGACCACATACGCGCGATAGCGGCATTCTCATTTTTCGACGAATATTTATATTTTTCTTCAGGTTTAGACCTACCACAGCGGAAATGTAGGCTATTGATAATAATTAAGCGTCTCACGTACTTTCCCGCGCGAGAGCACAGTAGTCTTAACCATATGAAGAACAAATACACACTCGCCAGAATGAAATTCTCGAACCTACGAAACCACCCTGTCATAAAACACTACGTGCACTCGCGGGCCTTGGTCAACAAGCCCTATCTCGAGCGGTGCGTTCTCGCCGCCGACAAGGCCCCTTTTTCCTCCCGGTATTTTTCCGCGCTCCAGATAAAGGAAACGCTGCTGCAATTCCTGGAAATAGAGCGACGAATATGACTCGCAGACTACGTCGTGCTCCCTCTCTCTATTTTGGACCAATCATTCGAAGAGACACATATTTGATGCCTTTTCCACCAATCCCTATGGAAAATGCATCACGAAAATGCACTCCTTCCCCCATTAACGAAACCTCTCCTATTTTCCACTTGGCGATGAATTATCCTACAGTAAGTCAGTGTTCCATCACCACTCGTTGAAGTCAGTCTCCCATCAGTTTCCATCGCGATCGGACAAGTCTCCAACATCTTCCATCAGATCTAGTTCGAAACGAAAAGCTGTCTCCTGCCAGTATCCGACAAGTTCAGACGTTAACTCTAAAAATTAGTATATCTCCGGTATAATTGTTACAATTTCTGTCTATATTTTGTAAAACGCGAGTTATAAAACTTCCAATTATTCATATTGAGCGTCCACTCTAACGAAACATTGAATTGCAATTTGCAATTGAATTGCAATTCAATGTAATCGATACATTGAATTGCATAAACTTCCAATTACCGATTCGACCTTCCGTATCTCCAACCATTGTACCCACGGCTCATCGACAAATATAAGCGAAATATTTCATGTATATGTACAGTATTATTAATTTAATCGACTTAACCGAATTGGTTAATTCCAATAAACTCCGAGTCGATAAAATTTGAGTGTCCAATTATTCCTCAATCGGATAATCGCTTTATCCCATTTTTACCGAAGGACTACCCCTTTTTACCCTTATCCCGAGCGATTGCGCTAGGCGTAGACTACAAAGAGAGAAACGTAAAAATATATGCCCACGTCCCCTCAGGACGTGACATATTAATTTTTGGGGGCCCCTCCAGGATTATGAAAAGGGAATGTGCTGAGTAATCCAATGTCTGCCGACGAATCGAGTAGCTCATTAAATTTAAATGTTACGGAAGATCTAGCAGAACAATCGAGATATTCATTAAGGAGCTCCAGTAATGAATCATTCCCTGGTCTCGAACAAAAAAAAACGTTCAGTAAAATCATTAAATTTACCTCGTAAAGCCGAAAATAAAGAAAAAACCGTCATGTCGACAAATCAAACACTCTCTTTGAAGGATGCTCTTGATTTCGTTCCGGAATTCAACGGGAAAAATGTCCCCTTTTCCGACTTCGTAGCAGGATGCGAAGATGCACGGGATATGTTCCCTCCCGAATCTGAGAGACGTTTTGTAAGATTAGTACGGAGTAAATTAAAAGATCAAGCCAGTAGAGCTATTCAAGCGTCCAAGTTCGAAACAATAGACGACCGCTTAAAATTCTTGAACAAAATATATGCACCAAACAAAACTGAGGTGCAACTGTTGGGAGAACTCAGCCACATTTTCCAAGCAAGCGGCGACAGCGTCATCGATTTTTCCACACGGATCAGGGACAAAGCAAAAGAAATACTTGAAGCTCAAAAAGCATACCATAGTGGGGCAGAAAATGCCGTTCTCAGAAAAACACTAGATGACTACTTCTAGAAGAAATAGAGAAACGTCTCCCCAAGTGCGACGATGTCGCAACCGCTATAGATTATGCTATAGAAATCGAACGCGACGTCAAGGCGCGTAAAGAACTGCAGGCATCCCTAGTTAGATCCGTTCCAACAAGACCGGTAAAAATTCGCATCATTCGTAAAAAGGATAACCATACGACAGAAACTTGCCGATTTGGGACAGTTACGTGTCAGAAATGCGAAGGTAAAGGTCACAGTGCCGATCAATGTAGAAGTAATCAACCAGAACAAAAGACTGTCACGTGTCAAATTTATGATAAGCCCGGTCACACCGCGAAAACTTGCTACCAGAAATCTTCGAATTTTTCTGGCTATCAATCACGCCCCCCGCCAGCTCCTCAATACCGAATCTGCCATAATCACGGCCATACCGCGGATACATGCTTTAAAATCCGAAATAATTATTCGAAATCTGATCCACCATCATGTCGGTATTGCAAAAAAATTGGGCACACGATAGAAAACTCGTACCCGCGAATATAATAATTCACGTTATCAGTCGGGAAACGGGCCGAGTGCCTCTCGGATGGACGCGCCGAGCAGCCCCTCCACGCAAACGCGTCAAGCCAACACCGTCTCGGTAGAAGCGCCGAAAAAGAATACCCGACCTACGCAATAAATTCTGAAAATTTTAATAAATTACCCTCGGTGTGTATCAGAGCACTGCCGGAGAAAGGGATAATTTCAATGTTGTTAGATAGCGGAGCCATCCCCAATCTAATAAAAAAGGAATATATGAAAAATTTGGTAGGCATCGACGAAGAAGACGTCATAAAATTAATAGGCATCTTCGTGTTACTGGCATTTGGACTAGGGAGCGTACTACTTCGCGTATTCGATTTTGAATCGTTTTTCCACATTATACCCGACGATGTACCGCTTCCTTACCCCGGTCTGCTGGGGTCTCGATATTTCTTTGAAACCAAAACTAATATTAATTACCGAACGGAATGTCTCGAATGTGGGGATAAATCATGGCCCTGTGAAAAACGTAGTGAACCCGATGAGGTAATAGAAATCCCAGCGCGTTCGGAAACTTCCTTCCACGTGAAGGTAAAGGACAATACAATAAGGGAGGAATACCTCTAGCCTTTAAAAAATCGTGATGGTGTATACGCCGACGATTGCCTGGTAACAAACATCCACGGAAAGGCTCATTTGAAGGTTTATAATACCACAAATGATGCTGTAAAATTGATCGTGCCAGTAGTAGAACTGCAGGAATTCGACACTATCGAAGACCTGTCAGGGAACAATCCAAGTCCAAACTGCTTGACAATATTTAATTCCCGCTCGAACCCTCGTGACCCTTTGATTCAAAGCGTAAATTGCACGACAACTAGCTAATCCAGAGCCCAAACGAGGCCAATTCAAAAGTTTGGATGAAAAATGTCGAACCAAAATCCTGGCATCATTCCGAAGAGGGTAATGATCAAGAAAAACTAAACAAAAATCTCTGTAGCGAGGAAAGAACGAGAATCAAGATCAATGAAAATCCAAAAATCGATTCAATTCAAGGCCAAGGATAAAAAACAATAAAAAATAAAAACGCGAAAATAAAATCGAACGAAAACTTAAAAAACGAAATGAATTTACTAGATTCGCAACTAACAAGGAACATCCCTCAGGTGTCCGCCTCCGATTTTGTTGAAACTCATATATGTGATAGAGCATCGAAAACTTTGAGACACGTATTTTTTTTTATCGGCGGAAAAACGGATTTAAGGGGGGAAACCGCCCCTCAAAGAAAGGCGTGTCGAGGGGTGATTTTGCAGTTTCACCCAGAAGCAATCCACCGATCTGAATGAAACAAAAACGAAAATTCTTCTAATGAAAAGCGATGAAAAATCCACTATGAAAATGTTCAGAAAAAAATTAAATTAGGGGGTAAACCACCCCTCAATTTGCCTTTTTTTCACCCCACACTTAAGAGGGTTGTATGCAAATTAATAAAACAGGTATCATTTTGAAGGGCAATTAAAATTAAAGTTGACGGGTTTTTGCGTTTTGGCGGTATAGCAAAGTTAAGGGGGTAAACCACCCCTAACATAAATTTATTTATCATGGTCGTTTTTTCTGTGTTTAAAGTATATCCGCTGATTTTAAATATTTCTATAAGCTACAATTCAATGTTGTATCATATTTTAAAATTGTTACATTCGTCTTAAGGGGTAACTACCCCTCTGACGAGAAACATCATTGAAGTATCCGCTTTCGATTTCGTTGAAACTCATAGATGTGGTAAAGCATTGCAAACTATTAAACATGTTTTTTTTGTATCGGCAGAAAAACGGTGTTAGGGGATGAAACCACCCCTCAAAGTTTCTCCCACAAGCAGTCCACCGATCTGAATGAAACAAAATCGAAAATTCCTCTAAAATTAAGCGATGAAAAATCCACTACAAGAGTGTTGATTAGAAATATAATGAAGGGGTAAACCATCCCTCCATTTGCCGTTTTTCACCCCACGCTTAAGAGGGTTGTATCAACGTTAATAAAACAGGTATCATTTTGAAGGGGAATCAAAATTCAAGTTGACGCGTTTTTGCGTTTTAGCAGGACATCAAATTTAAGGCGGTAAACCACCCCTAACATAAATTTGTTCGTTTCCATTCATTTAAAAAACCAGGAGATTTTGTAAAATCCTGTTACCTTTGGTTTTGGTGAATCGAACACACATTGTGGAATACCCGGTTGCAATCATTTGGCCATTATCAGATGTGCATGGTGCAAAAAGTCGTTGTGTTTAAAGCATTTTTTTGACGATTATCATTATTGCAGGAATTATGAGCCATGATTGTTGATGGTTGATAGTTGATAGACTAGAAAAAAAAGTATATATCACAAGAAAATGATTTGACGGCATATGAGTGCGATACTTTTTACAAGTACCATTTATTAAATCAAGTGATATGATTCCCAAATGAAATATGTCAAAATAAATTAAAAACATCTTCGTTAACCTACGGTAAAACCCTCAGTTTCATTAATATGTTTAATTAAATAAACGGTAAAATAATAAAAATATACATTCCTCCACAAAACTACGTCGCTGGCTAAATTATCGCTTGATCCAGGCGCATCATCGTTCCGAAATATAAGAAGTGAGCCTTATCACTTATTCTGAAAATTATTATAATTAATGATATAGTAAAAGTGTATGTTTATTCCTATGGAAATGCTTAATGGACGTGCATATTAAAATCGGTAGCGTTTCGATACGAAAATATGAGTCTTATGAGTACGGGGTAGCCCCACGTCCCCACTCTTAAAGTACCGCTCCTAAAGCTCAAGACGAATATGCCTGCACACACAAAAATAAAATTGATATTACCGATGAAATGAAAACAGTTTTAACGAAATTCTCGCGAAATGAAACCTTTCGCGAAACTTCAAACGAAAAGCAATTAGAGGGGGTAGTTTACCCTTAAAATGTAGAAATTTAAAAACGTAATAATTTTAAAACGCGGGAGAATATTTTGAATCCGCGAAGACATGTTAAACACAGAAAACACGACGGTGATGAACAAATTTATGTTAGGGATGGTTTTCCCCCCTTAAATTTGCTGTCCCGCTAAAACGCAAAAATGCGTCAACTTGAATTTTGATTCCCTTTCAAAATGATACCTGTTTTATTAATTTTTATACAACCCTCTTAAGCGTGGGGTGAAAAACGGCAAATGGAGGTATGGTTTACCCCTTCATTATATTTCTAATCAACACTCTTGTAGTGGATTTTTCATCGCTTAATTTTAGAGGAATTTTCGATTTTGTTTCATTCAGATCGGTGGACTGCTTGTGGGAGAAACTTTGAGGGGTGGTTTCATCCCCTAACACCGTTTTTCTGCCGATACAAAAAAAAACATGTTTAATAGTTTGCAATGCTTTACCACATATATGAGTTTCAACGAAATCGAAAGCGGATACTTCAATGATGTTTCTCGTCAGAGGGGTAGTTACCCCTTAAGACGAATGTAACAATTTTAAAATATGATAAAACATTGAATTGTAGCTTATAGAAATATTTAAAATCAGCGGATATACTTTAAACACAGAAAAAACGACCATGATAAATAAATTTATGTTAGGGGTGGTTTACCCCCTTAAATTTGCTATGCCGCCAAAACGCAAAAACCCGTCAACTTTAATTTTAATTGCCCTTCAAAATGATACCTGTTTTATTAATTTGCATACAACCCTCTTAAGTGTGGGGTGAAAAAAAGGCAAATTGAGGGTTGGTTCACCCTCTAATTTAATGTTTTCTCAACATTTTCATAGCGGATTTTTCATCGCTTTTCATTAGAAGAATTTTCGTTTTTGTTTCATTCAGATCGGTGGATTGCTTCTGGGTGAAACTGCAAAATCACCCCTCGACACGCCTTTCTTTGAGGGGCGGTTTCCCCCCTTAAATCCGTTTTCCCGCCGATAAAAAAAAATACGTGTCTCAAAGTTTTTGATGCTCTATCACATGTATGAGTTTCAACAAAATCGGAGGCGGACACCTGAGGGATGTTCCTTGTAAGTTCCCGGGTTTCACACATGGATGACGCTAGCGACACATATAGTCGGCATACAGGTCTGAAATTGGGTGTCTTTATAGCTTGGACATCTGTTAAGAATGCCCAGTAGTAGTATAAACAAATATCGCAACACAATAATCTTTTTTCTAACCTCGAAAATGTCAAAGTTTGTGCCAAATAAACAGCATTTGCGGGAACCATTGCTTTTCTGCTTCAACCTAAAAAAAGAGCAGCTGAAGCACGTCGGTTACTTGTGGAGGCCTACGGCGAACATACCAGGTGTGTAAGTATGAAACCGGAATTTGCCCATAGGTGGCGCTAGATGTCGATGCAGTTACCGACACATTACGTCAGCGGTGTCTTGTTATTGTATTGATATCCGACAAAGATTTCCAACTCACAATAACACGAGTTTCATTCAGTAGCATTAGTTTATTAGAGATAAACATGTCGAGTTTTGTGCCAACAAATTACGATTTGCGGACAGCACTACTTTTCTGTTTTCATCTGAAGAAAACCGCAGCCGAATCGCATCGAATGCTTGTGGAGGCGTTTGGTGAGCATGCTCTCGGTAAAACACAGTGTTTCGAGTGGTTCAAACGGTTCAAAAGTGGCGATTTTGACGTGAGGAACGAAGAACGTGGAAGACCACCGAAAAAGTTTGAAGACGCTGACCTACAAGCCTTGTTGGACGAAGACGACGCTCAAACACAACAACAACTGGCGGATCAGTTAAAGGTGACCCGAGAAGCCATCTCCAGTTATTTGTATCATATCATTACAATAAACGTGTTTTTTCTGTACAAAAATTCCGGTTTCATACTTACACACCTGGTATATCATCAAAAACAACGTGTGAAGATTGGTTAAAGCGGTTCAGAAGTGGCGATTTTGAGACTGGGGACATGGAGCGCTCGGGAAGACCGCAAACATTTGCAGACGCCGATCTGCAAGCGTTATTGGATGGAGATGACACTCAAACAGAAGATCAACTTGCCGAGGCATTAAATATGACTCGGCAATGTATTTCGAAATGTTTGCATGCCATGGGAAAAATTCATAAGGAAGGAAAGTGGGTGCCGCATAAGTTGACTGACAAGGAACATCCCTCAGGTGTCCGTATCCGATTTTGTTGAAACTCATATATGTGATAGAGCATCGAAAACTTTGAGACACGTATTTTTTTTATCGGCGGAAAAACGGATTTTAGGGGGGAAACCGCCCCTCACAGAAAGGCGTGTCGAGGGGTGATTTTGCAGTTTCACCCAGAAGCATTCCACCGATCTGAATGAAACAAAAACGAAAATTCTTCTAATGAAAAGCGATGAAAAATCCACTATGAAAATGTTAAGAAAAATTAAATTAGGGGGTAAACCACCCCTCAATCTACCTTTTTTTCACCCCACACTTAAGAGGGCTGTATGCAAATTAATAAAACAGGTATCATTTTGAAGGGCAATTAAAATTAAAGTTGACGGGTTTTTGCGTTTTGGCGGCATAGCAAATTTAAGGGGATAAACCACCCCTAACATAAATTTATTTATCATGGTCGTTTTTTCTGTGTTGAAAGTATATCTGCTGATTTTAAATATTTCTATAAGCTACAATTTAATGCCTTATCATATTTCAAAATTATTACATTCGTCTTAAGGGGTAACTACCCCTCTGACGAGAAACATCATTGAAGTATCCGCTTCCGATTTCGTTGAAACTCATATATGTGGTAAATCATTGCAAACTATTAAACATGTTTTTTTCGGTATCGGCAGAAAAACGGTGTTAGGGGATGAAACCATCCCTCAAAGTTTCTCCCACAAGCAGTCCACCGATCTGAATGAAACAAAATCGAAAATTCTTCTAATATTAAGCGATGAAAAATCCACTACAAGAGTGTTGATTAGAAATATAATTAAGGGGTAAGCCACCCCTCCATTTGCCGTTTTTCACCCCACGCTTAAGAGGGTTGTATGAAAATTAATAAAACAGGTATCATTTTGAAGGGGAATCAAAATTCAAGTTGACGCGTTGTTGCGTTTCCGCGGGACAGCAAATTTAAGGGGGTAAACCACCCCTAACATAAATTTGTTCATCACCGTCATGTTTTCTGTGTTTAACATGTATCCGCGGATTCAAAATATTCTCCCGCGTTTTTAAATTATTACGTTTTTAAATTTTTACATTTGAAGGGTAAACTACCCTCTCTAATTGCTTTTCGTTTGAAGTTTCGCGAAAGGTTTCACGAATTTCGTTAAAACTGTTTTCGTTTCATCGGTAATATCAATTTTATGTTTGTGTGTGGAGGCATATTCGTTTTGAGTGTTAGAAGCGGTACTTTGGGAGTGGGGACCTGGGGCTACCCCTTACTAATAAGACTCATATTTTCATATTGTCATAATTATATTTTCGTACCGAAATGTTTCTTCCTCTAATTCAAAAGTTTTGATGAAAGCATCTCCCATGCGGAGATAAATGCATTAACAAAAATATATTAACGATTCTATTAATAAAATTCAAATGGTATAAATAAATATATTTGGTTTGTTCGTTTTTTTTTATTCCGCGTAAAAAAATCATATGCAGATAAATGTTTACGCTTCGATTCTTAAATGCGTAATTATCCGGAATGCTCCCGTTCGGAAATCTTTTATCTCTGTTGTTACATCCTAGCGAATGTCCCTTCTCTCATCTAGGTTTTTTTCATCTCGGTTATTCCCAATATCCTCATTTGCGGTCAGAAGCGTATTAAATGTATAAATCTAAGAATAAGACGCGTAGCAGCGTTAAACGGAACTTGTGTAGGTTCCGCGAGCATATTCAAATCATAGCGATATATACATGATAGCAGCACCGCCACAGTCATTGACTTTTCCTATCACATTGGCTTTCAACAAGAACATGATCTCAGGCAAATATTCGACGAAAAGCCGCAGCTAAAAAATCAAACAGCCACTCACTCCAAAAACTTTACGCTAGCCATCCGCATGGGGACAAAGAGAAGTCTGCATGATTCGACCCGGTAACCAGAGCGGAGCATGAAAACATCCGGCCGTCCGAATCACACGGTCGCCGCGCTATCGCGAACGACTTAGCGCGAATTTCGGCTACCTCATGCACGTTCCGTTAACAAAGCGAAATTGCCCCTTCCACCAGCGCCATTATTTCTAAGAAGGGCAACCAAAGATTGTCTCCCACTGACTCTGAAAATTTGCATGCGAACCAAGAAAAGGGCAGTGTGCAAAAGGTCGAAGTAGTCGTCCGTCAACTACCATCGACTCAAGTTCTTCTATCAAGTCTAAATTTCAGTTTCCCGACAATCTTTATCTTCTTCTATCAAGTCTTAACCCAGAAGCCTAACGAATATCTCCGATTATCCTTCATACGAACCGTCTTCATTTTTCAAGTCACAAAAGTTTTATTTACACTTGTATAATTTCTATCATCGGTCCGTGAATTTCAATCTCAATTCATCGACCTTGCGCGCCGTTCATATTTCTATCTACGTGTGGTGCCATCGTAGTAAACGCGTCGAGTATACACACGACCAGCCTAAAATCCTGCGAGCGTCTTACGAGCAATTGTACCAGCGAGCGCACCAGGCCAAGAGCGAAGGCCCTTGTAATGCGAGCGACAACAAACATCCACGCGAGCAAGCGAGCGAACGACCGAGAGTCAAACACAACCAATGTAAGCTAACTTTACCTTTTCTTTTTGTATCATTCATCGTAAACCTGATCGCTTCAACCCGTCTAGTAATCTTACAATAAACAACATAGCGTCAATCGTACACCAAGTCTGTCGAATTATCCCTCAGTTTCGAAACATCGTGTCAATTCCTTAATTCTACTCTTTCCCACGCACTACCCCTTTTTACCCTCATCCCGTGCTATTGCGCTAGGCGTAGGCAACAAAGGGGGAACCGAAAATATTATGCTCTCATCCCTTCCGGATGTGACACTGTGTATGAAGTTATACAATCAAAGAACAGACCGATATTTGTTTGTATACCATAACAGAGCATTTTAAAACCTGCTTGGAAAAGGTTTTCTTTCCTAACGTCAGGAGGCATAGCGTATTATTGATAGACTCCTGGAGTGGACACTGCCCTAAGGTTGTTCATGAAGCGACACCTCGTGATAAGAAGATAATCCCAATGATTATTCCAAAAGGAAAACTGGAAAAATTCAGCCGCTCGATGTATTTGGATTCAGTGGGGAAAAATTTTCTTCCGACATTTTTCAGAAAGTGTAATATTATTAAAATCTGATATGAATTTGCACTTGAGGAATAATATAATTAAACTCCAATTACTTACACACAATCAACTCTCATCACCGCGGTATTCTAATCTTTTTAAATATTCATGGTATAAAAGTAATTATATATCTAAAAAACCAGAAGATTTTTAAAATCCTATTACCTTTGGTTTTGGTGAATCGAACACACATTGTGATATACCCGGTTGCAATAATTTGGCCATTATCAGATGTGTATGGTGCAAAAAGTCGTTGTGTTTAAAGCATTTTTTTACAACTATCATTATTGCAGGAATTATGTGCCATGATTGTTGATAGTTATCATACGAAAAAAAAGTATATGTCACGAGAAAATGATTTGACGGCATGTGACTACGATACTTTTCACAAGTACTATTAATTAAATCAACTGATATGATTCCCAAATGAAATATGTCAAAATATATTAAAAACATCTTCGTTAACCTACTGTAAAACCCTCAGTTTCATTAATATGTTTAATTAAATAAACGGTAACATAATAAAAATATACATTCCTTCACAAAACTTCGTCGCTGGCTATATTATCTCTCAATCCAGGCGCATCATCGTTCCGAAATATACGAAGTGAGCCTTATAACTTATTCTGGAAATTATTATAATTAATTATATAGTAGAAGTGTATGTTTATTCCTATGGAGATGTTTAATGGACGTGCATATTAAAATCGGAAGCGTTTTGACACGAAAATATGAGTATGGGGTAGCCCCACGTCCCTACTCCCAAAGTACCGCTCCTAAAACTCAAAACGAATGTACCTGCACACACAAACATAAAATTGATATTACCGATGAAATGATAACAGTTTTAACAAAATTCGTGAAACCTTTCGCGAAACTTCAAACGAAAAGCAATTAGAGGGGGTAGTTTACCCTCAAAATGTAAAAATTTAAAAACGTAATAATTTTAATACGCGGGAGAATATTTTGAATCCGCAGATACATGTTAAACACAGAAAACACGACGGTGATGAACAAATTTATGTTAGGGGTGGTTTACCCCCTTAAATTTGCTGTCCCGCTGAAACGCAAAAACGCGTCAACTTGAATTTCGATTCCCCTTCAAAATGATACCTGTTTTATTAATTTTCATACAACCCTCTTAAGCGTGGGGTGAAAAACGGCAAATGGAGGGGTCGTTTACCCCTTAATTATATTTCTAATCAACACTCTTGTAGTGGATATTTCATCGCTTAATATTAGAGGAATTGTTGATTTTGTTTCATTCAGATCGGTGGACTGCTTGTGGGAGAAACTTTGAGGGGTGGTTTCATCCCCTAACACCGTTTTTCTGCCGATACAAAAAAATATGTTTAATAGTTTGCAATGCTTTACCACATATATGAGTTTCAACGAAATCGAAAGCGGATACTTCAATGATGTTTCTCGTCAGAGGGGTAGTTAGCCCTTAAGACGAATGTAACAGAAAAAACGATCATGATAAATAAATTTATGTTAGGGGTGGTTTACCCCCTTAAATTTGCTATGCCGCCAAAACGCAAAAACCCGTCAACTTTAATTTTATGTCTATTTTGTTGATTCAGCTGGTATACCATGCGACTCTGGAGCACCAAATTTATTGGAATTGAACAAACTTTTCCTCTCGAAAGGTTTGACAGTAGGTCAAGCCTACAGTAAGAAGGTTGGAAAAAAATATCACATTGCATTAGTTATCAAAGGCAAGAATTCTGGATCGTTATCTATCATATTAGAGGTCATTAAAGAAAGCGTAAAAGAGTTGAGAGACCTTTGCGAAATTCTCAAACTCGAATCGCGGAGCATTTGTCACACAAATCACGTCGAACACATAGTATGGATATTGACGAACAGTCAAATGAAAATAAAAATTTGCTTAGGAACTCTACGATACGTGCCAATTGAAAAACGAGATTCGATCTTTTACGAAATGCATAAGTCCCCAATTGGAGGACACAAGGGTGTCTCGAAAACATACAATAAAATTAAACGCGAATATTTCTGGGAAGACTTGAAATCAAGAATCCAACAGTGCTTAGGGTGTTAAATAAAAAAAATAGTAAGAGTCAAAACAAAACGACCAATGATCATAACGGACACTCCGGGCACAGTCTTTGAAAAAATATCAATGGACATAGTACGTCCAATGCAACGTACCTCGAATCAGAACGAGTATATTCTCACTATTCAAGATCACCTCTCGAAGTATTGTGTCGCGATTCCACTCGCAAATGCACTAGCGACAACGGTCGCCGATGCATTTATAAATAAATTTATATGCGTTTTTGGTGCACCCAAGGCGCTATTAACAGATCAAGGAAGTAACTTTTTGAGTGGTCTCATGAAACGGGTCGTAAAACGATTTCGTATCAAGCGATGTCGAACGACCGCGTTTCATCCTCAATCCAATGGATCCCTCGAGAGATCTCATCACGTACTGGCCGAATTTTTGAAACAATATACGGATAAAGACAATGAATGGGATCAATGGTTAAAATTGGCAACGCTCTCGTATAACACAAGTGTTCATGAAAGTACGATGTATACTCCGTACGAAATAGCCTTTGGCAAATTAGCGAGAGTTCCATCAAGCGAACCGCTTCGAGAATCGGACCAGCTACCCACTTATCGCGGGTATTTAATTGAATTAATTACGAGAATAAACGGAATCAGAAAGCTCGCCGATGAAAATCTAGTCTCCTCCAAACATCGTTCGAAGAAATATGACGATAAGAACGCTAATCCCAAGAGTTTCAAGGTAGGAGGTTTCGTCTACCTCCAAAAGGGTCCCAAACCAGGTAAACTCGGAGACCATTATACCGGACCACATAAGGTTCTAGAAAAACTGGACAAGGGTAATGTAAAAATTCAATATAATAATAAAACACGAATAGTGCATGAAAACAGATTGCGATCCTCACACATTAACACTGAAACTAAAAACAAAAAGAAAAACGAACCACCAAGAGTCCACGAATCCGATTTTAATCCTAATTAAATAAATAACCACAACAATTACACTATTTTTTTTCAGATGGCTGTTATCGAACTATTCAGAAACATCGAGGGGTATAACTTTTATGAAAACTCAACAAAAAAAACAAATTCGAAATTGCAAAAGCAAATTCAAATTTCCAAAAACAACAACGCTCTCTATTGAGAATCATCTAACACCAATTTAAAATATATTCGCCCAATGTTGACTCTACATTTATATCTGACGAGCGACACATACAGAAACAAATTTAAACGCTATCCTTATGCGCTATACGCTATATACTTATTCAATAATGTGACCGAGAATGTTAAATTCTTTAAAATAGTTTATCTCCTGCGATACAAGCACTAGACGAATTTACATATAGTTTAATAAAAGCTCCATGCCATATGGCGGTACTAGCTAGCGAAGTAGTACACGTTGTTAAATGTATACCAATACAAGTAAACCTGATCAGGTTAAAAGAATGTCAAAAGAATGTTAAAAGAATGTTAAAAGTATGTTAAAAGAAGGTTAAAATAATGCTAAAAGAATGTTAAAAGAAGGCTAAAAGAATATATGAAGAATGTTAAAAGAATATTACGATCAACATGTCACTCGTGGGAACGAAATATATCTTCTTACGTCTCGAACTTCATATATTACCAAAACAAGAACTCAAACAACCTGTAATTCCTTACTTCCTCCATATCACCTTTACGGAGACATCGGGTACAAATTCATATCTGCTCCTGTCAAAGCCATACTACCTGCAAGCATGAAGCCGACGACGATGTCTACTCGGCGATACACCAACCCAGAACTACCGTGTGGGATCTATTCCCACCGTACAACGTACGAAAACACATCATGTTTCCTGTAGAGCAGCCCGCTGCCACAAACAATATGGCACGGGACATCAATAGTCAAAACACTGTCAACCAAGCGGACTCCATCTGGAATCGCACCTGGGAAAAATTCTTTCAATCCGGTACAGCAAACGCTGGTGTCACCCGTTTTTACCCGTCGTGTGAACGATCATGCTCATCACAGATACGGTGATCCATACGTACAGTCTATACACTGTCTACGGCTGGTCGGACTACCTTGTCGGTGCAGTATGGGACTCGTTACGTACCTCCTGATGCACCTGGCTAAACGCCCTAAGAAGATAACGTCAACGGTGAAACTGGTCAAGAACTTCATAAACTCGTGACAGCTCCTTCAGTCGAACCAAAGGATCAAGTCAAGACCAACGCTGCAACACATGATCTCTGAAATTAACATCTCCGATCGTTCAAGGTACGATCAACCTCCTAAAACACGTTCTCTTCCTTTGAGTTCGCACGAGAAGACATTCGAGTATCAAAACAACCATTCTAGTCATGCTTAATAACGTTTTTCTCTATCCTCATTATTATTTGTCTTTTAACCTTGTCAAGTAAGATAAGTTAAAATGAGTAAATAAGTATCTATTCATAAAGAAAAAGAAAGAAAAAAACGGGTAAAAATACATCTTACAGTGAAGTAAAAAAACATATATACATAATTTTAAAAATATATATATATATATCGTACGAAAATCTTTTAAAAAGAAACACACACGCTTTCTTATAATTCTCATTCTTCGACGAATATTTACATTTTTCTTTAGGCTTAGACCTACCACAGCGGAAATGTAGGCTATTGATAATAAGTAAGCGTCTCACGCGAGAGCACAGCAGTCAACCATATGAAGAACAAATACACACTCTCCATAATGGAATTCTCGAACCTAGGAAACCACCCTGTCATAAAATACCACGTGCACTTGCGGGCCTTGGTCAACAAGCCCTATCTCGAGCGGTGCGTTCTCGCCGCCGACAAGGCCCCTTTTTCCTCCCAGTATTTTTCCGGGCTCCAGATAAAGGAAACGCTGCTCCAATTCCTCGAAATAGAGCGACCAATATGACTCGCAGACTACCTCCTGCTTCCCCTCTCTATTTTCGACCAATCATCCGAAGAGACACATATTTGATGCCTTTACTACCAATCCCTATGGAAAATGCATCACGAAAATGCACTCGTTCCCCCATTAACGAAACCTCTCCTATTTTCCACTTGGCGATGAATTATCCTACAGTAAGTCAGTGTTCCATCACCACTCATTGAAGTCAGTCTCCCATCAGTTTCCATCGCGATCGGACGTCTCCAACATCTTCCATCAGATCTAGTTCGAAACGAAAAGCTGTCTCCTGACAGTTTCCGACAAGTTCAGACGTTAACTTTAAAAATTAGTATATCTCCGGTATAATTGTTACAAGTTCTGTCTATATTTTGTAAAGCGCGAGTTATAAAACTTCCAATTATTCATAATGAGCGTCCACACTAACATCGATACATTGTATTGCATAAACTTCCAATTAATTCCAAGACTCGGCTCGCGATAAATCCTTCTGTATTAAAAGATTGTGTCAACGTGAAGAACACCAGCTCCGCTAAGCCCGTAACCGAGCGTACACAACCGAGCGGTCCGGCCTACCTGCGAAGGCCCGATTCGACCGTCCGTATCTCCAACCATTGTACCCACGGCCCATCGACAAATATAAGCGAAATATTTCATGTATATTTTCTGTATTATTAATTTAATCGACTTAACCAAATTGGGTAATTCCAATAAACTCTGAGTCGATAGAATTTGAGTGTCCAATTATTCCTCAATCGGATAATCGCTTCATCCCATTTTTACCCAAGTACTACCCCTTTTTACCCTCATCCCGAGCTATTGTGCTAGGCGTAGGCTACAAAGAGGGAAATGTAAAAAATATATGCTCACGTCCCCTCAGGACGTGACAGGTGTGAGATGACAATGCATGATTCAACTTAAAAAAAAGGTGGACTGCGAAAAGCCGACAGAAAAGAGACCTTGCAACAATGAAGCGTTAGCAGAAATGACTGAAATACTTGCAACTTTAATATCTTTCCCTTGCACACCCATTTTTCGAAATGCGGTTGGACATTGATCGCTCCAAGAATCCAGAAGTATTGTTGATCCTGGACCTGTATTGAAAATATATATACTTCTTGAAACTGACTTTTAAAATGATTAGTCGTTAATTTTCCAGATTTCGACACCAATAGAAATAGATGTTCTGCTCTGAACTACGTGCAAGAGCACATGCGTTCTACTACAGACGTGCTGTATATTGGAATCGGAAAAATGGGAAGAAGGCTAGTTTTTTGACAGGTGATTTTGTACGCCGGTGCTAATCCAAGTTTGCCTAAAAATCGGGGTGTAGCGTGATTTTTAGGGGATGAAGGAGGGTGGGTTAAGGCCAAAACGCCGACTTCCACAAGGTCGGCGCCGGGAGACAAAATGATCAAAAAATCCGGGCTTCATTTTTGCCCACAGCGCTGAAATCGTGGAAGTTCATTTTGGGGTTGAAAAAGTGGGGTGAAATTTTGAAAAATCAGTTTTAATTCGATAACCCTTTAGCAAAAATTCATACAATTTTCGTTCAAATGGAAACGTTGTAGCCATTGAAAAGTCGCGTCGTTCGAGTATTTGATCATCCCTCTCCAATAATATCTTCACCCCCAAAAAAATTGTTGAAGTATCAAACAAAAATGGTTTATCAAATAACTCAAAAATCAATCGATTTTTCGGGGATGGTTTAAATGTACGAAATGTAGAGAATTTTCTCTATATTTTCGTTTCTATGGACCACCCTTGAATTTTGCTTTTGCTAACCCCTCTCGGGGGTTGAAAATTCAAAAAGAAATTCTGGGATAAACTACAAACCGAAAATGAAGAGAAACGAGTTTGCCGCTATGAACAAAAATGTAGCTGAGAGTTCAAGCTACAAATTGTTCCACGGCAGCAAATTCGTGCGGACAATAGTTTTCCCAGAATTTCATTTTGAATTTTCAACCTTCGAGAGGGGTTAGAAAATCAAAATTGAAAAGTGGTTCATAGAAACGAAAATATAGAGAAAATTATTCTCTACATTTGGTACATTTAAATCATACCCGAAAAATCAATTGTTTTTGAGTTATCCAATAAACAATTGTTTTTTGGTATTTCAATAATTTTTTGGGGGGTGAAGATATTATCGGAGAGTGATGATTAAATACTCGATCGACGCGTATTTTTAAGGGCTACACTGAGAAAAAAATTGATGATCCAATATCATTGGTGTTGTTGAATGACATTTGGTTGATTCAATTGTAAAATTGGTGGTGTAAATAATCGGATTTATTAGTCCACACAAAACGCTATTGACTTTAAAAACATGATAAAATTAAAAGTTTTTGTTTTATTCAAACGATGTATTGTTAGTCGAAAACAACATATTATTGAATCTATCTAAAAAATTGTCGCGAATAAATTATATAGTTTTGAATGCGTTTTCTGCAACGAACAAAAAAAGCGTTTCAATTCGTAACATGAATACTGTTGATTCGAGTATACAAGAAAAATTGAATTTCGCCCGTTTGATTCAGATAAAATTTCTATTAAGGAAATGTTTTATTTTATTGTCTTCACCATATCCGATATTGATTTTCAAATACATTAGTCGTCAAAATATTAGTACTTTATTTTGATTAAAGAATATTAAGCGATAGTCTGAATTGGATACCAAATTATGCGAAAATAAAATTTGATTCTTGTGCATACACGAAGCGATTAAAGCGTAGTCATTTTTATTTAATTTTTTTATACAATCGCGTTAAATGAAAACTATCTGTACGTGTTTTTTAAACATCTGTCTAAAATACATCAATGCTCAATAACCATGTTCATTAATTAACCGTGTTCATTTATTGAAATTATATACTTCATTTAAAAGTATATTCGCTACGTTACCTATCAACCTATCCGGTTCGAGACTAGTGACAAGCTGCGCGATTTGACGTTTCACCTATCGTCTGCTATTGGTTGGCGTGCCAAAGACTGAATCACGCCGCAATTCATGAGATTTGCGATTTTTAACATGCTTATCCATTGAGACTACCTGTTCTTTTCGTTTTCTTAAGGCAGAACACCACTGTGACCCTCTGTTTTTTTGCCATTTTTCAAGAATTTTTTTTTGTGGGAAATAAAAGAGATTTTCGAACATTTTTTTTGTTTTGTTCGTTGTTTATTGAAGATACATAAAAAAAAAATTTCAAATTTTTCACGCCCCATGGTGACGCTGGGGAAGCTCCTGCGTCAGGTACTGTTGCCTCTGCAGTGGTTCGCGGCACGCAGCAGAACTCTCTTCAAAGTCGATCTGAAAAAAAATACCGAGTGTTTTCGTTAATAATATGATATTTTGAAGAGAAGTACACAGGGATTGGAAAAAATATTGATTTTTTAAAAATAGGCACGCTTTTAAAATTAAAGGACGATTTTCGAGAAAAATTTCTCGTCGAAAATAGGCTATAACTTTTTTTATTATTTAGATATCGAAAAAATCATATGTACTTCTTTTGATAATCTAGTTTTATTGATGCAGTCCAAATTTAAAGTCGATCGGATAAAAATTGCTCGAGTTCTGCTGCGTGCCGCACTCAAAAAAAGTGGTTTTGAGAAAAACGCGTTCAAAGTTTTAGGTTTGTTCATTTATGCGATAAATTGGAAAAAAACATTTTTTACCTTTAATCAGCGATGCCGGCACCATATAGCTGGCCTTCAAGAAGCAAATCATTGTCCCTAGCATCTTTTGTCGAACTTGTAGAGGCTCTTCTTGCCTCTTTTGCAGCGTCTGTGAGCGAGCGCTCCGCCAGCTCGATCCGCGCTGCGTCGGTTTCAACGCAAAAATTGAAACAATTTGGGCCGATGGTTATCCCCAACGTCTCCAAAACTTTCATGAGGCTTCTCAGGCCATCATTGAATAATAATACCGCGATATGAACTGCAATATCGACGATTTTTTTGCTCCCGGACTGACACTTGGGGACTATTGCCCAAACTGATTTGTTGTAGCTTTCGTTGTTGTTTTGCGCGAAGCCGCCCAAACAACGCTGCAGCAAATCGTCTCTGCTCAAATTTTCGAAGACTGGCGTAATTGCCTCCAATACTTTCTTAGGAAGAGGCGGCTTATGGCGATATTCAGAAATATTACCGCTTGCGACTGCTCGATGCCACGAACACCACGACTCGGCTCCCTCTGGGCAATCGTCATGTTGTGGCTCACTATCTGTGGATATTTTATGTTTGATAGTTGCCCAAATTGCCTTCCTCATTTTTTCAACATCATCGCTGTTCGTCCGAATAGCCAAGCCGTAATATGTGCTCAATTCGTCAATCAATTTTCTGGTGAGCTTTCCTCTGCCAGACAATCCTTTTTGTTTTTTCACGATTTCGCGGAGGCGCGTCCCCATACGTTTTTGGACATGATCGATGCACTCTTTTTTTTATCTCGAAACCGTCGTATGGATCGCTATTCGATATGCCCAGAAACGTTTTAGAATCGCCGTTACCAATATAATATTTATATTTTATGCCATAGAGCTCTTCAGACCGTTGAAACATTTCGACAGCTGAGTCGACTTCCATTTTTCCGGAGGAGCCGCTATGGTTCGCCTGGCACTCATCGTCGTGGGTACTTTTCCATTCCCAGTACTCGGCGGTGCTTTCTTTTTTTTCCCCAATGCTCGCAAGCTTTGCAATATTTCGATTTCACCATAACGTCGATCACTTTTTTAGTGTACCAGCCGATTAGCGATGTAATGCCGAAAAGCGAGCTGAAACCGCGCTTACGCCACGATCCGTCGCCTGAAACGATAATTCCGTCCTCCGCCCCATTTTCCAACGAAATTGTCTCCTCCTCAAGTGCAGCCTTTTGTTTGCTCACTGTGCTCACAGCTTTAGTGGCAATCGAAATCGAATTTAAGATTCGATCGTAGAAAGACTGAAATATGGGGCGCGGTAGGTCCATAAATGCACAAAACTTCATCAGGCCATTCAAACCGACGCCAAGAAGACGCATACTGAATACGATCCGACGATTTATTTCGTATGCATTGTCAATCATAGGACACAAATTGATTTGCACTTTTTCACAATGGCCGCAATCGAACTCGATTTTGAATCCGAGGCTGCGCAAACTTTTTTCAGTAAACTTTATATCGCGAGCACACACTTTGCACTTCACTAACGTCGATATAATGTTCAATGCATTGACGAGGTGTACTATACGATAACCGAAATCGTTAGTAACACCGACCTCTAAATCGTCCGACGATTTTAACTTTTTCGCCGACGTGCTCACATACTCTGCAGAACTATTTTCGGAGCTATAACGGTTCGGAGGTTTTCGATTCGAAATTTTCGTTCGACTCCTCGTCACATAGCTTCGTTTTGTTCCCTTTTTCCCCGCGTACACTTTCGGATTATCCATTTCGATGTGCAAAGAATAATTCTGAGCGTTCGCTATTTATAAACGAAACGATTCGGAGCGTTTAGACACGAGTAGCGTCGCTTCTATTCGCAAACTGATGCTATGACGCTATCCCTATACCTGCCTTGAAAATTTTTCAATTATCGCCACCTATGGCTTTTTTCGAAACTATATTTATAACAATAGCCGGTTTTTGTGAAGGGAGACAAAAGAATACCTGGGAAAGAACCGCAGGATCTGGGAAAGGCCCGGTATACCTGCCGACCCTGAGGCGTGCAGCTGCGCGTGACCCCGAGCGTCACGGAGCGCTGCACCGCTCCACAAAATATTCAATATCTCCGAAAATAATTATTTTTTCGACCTGGGTCCAACGGCATCTTAATCTTAAATGTGTTTCAGATTTTTCTAGATGGTTTTCAAAAAATCGATTTTTTGAAGCCGTCACAGTGGTGTTGTCCCTTAAGAAATAAAAATGAACAAAACCAGCAAATTGTCAATGATCATCAAATTTTTACATGCCAAGCGATTTTTTGTGCGCATTGAAAAAAATCAACAGCCGAATTTTTATTTCAAAAATCTCAATAATTTGACGCTAAATTTTCGGCGATTCGGATGTTTTTCGGATTCCATTTCTCATTCGACTACTCGGGTTAAGGAATATGAGGAGAAGCTTTGCATTTTCTCATAAGGAGAGGCGAAATCAGTCGGTTCCGGCAAAAGAAAATCGATACGACGTTTTTTGAGGATTGAAACAAGATGAGAAGATCTTCTTTACCGCCTGAGATTCAATATTTCACGTCCCGGTAGGCATTGATTCCAGAAATCCCAAAGCGTTGCCAGTCTGTTTGTGATTTCTCTTAAGAATATTAAATTGCCAACGTAGTCTGAAATGTCAAAATTAGCGCACTTTCATAAAATAATGTTATTTAGTGGCAATCGTCCGAGTTCAGTTATAGCGATAGACCATCCATCCGTAATCGCAGCTTCTACCTCTGCTTACATGATCCACTCTCCCCGATCGGGAACGAGATGAAATCAACGCCAAACTCGACGGGACGGTTTCGAGAATTTGTTATGGATGCTAGAAAAATGATTGAGAGAATCGATTTCACCCCTGTGAAATCAATAGCTCCTTTGCGTTCGTGCAAAATATGAAATCAACGGCTCGATTGGTACATTCGTGTAGTTTTCATCATAACCTCGTCATACTTGTCATAAACTGCATCGATTTCATTTCTGGTTCAGTGAACGATGCTCAAGACGTGGGTGGTCTATCGCCGAAACGGAGCTCGGACGATTGCCACTAAATAAGATTCTTTTATAGAAGTGCGCAAATTTTGATATTTCAGACTACGTTGGCATTCTAATATTCTTAAGAGAAATCACAAACAGACTGGCAACGCTTTGGGATTTCCGGAATCAATTCCTATCGGGACGTGAAAAATTGCACCTCAGGCGGTACAGAAGATCTTCTCGTCTTGTTTCAATCCTCAAAAAACGTCGTATCCATTTCGTCTTCCCTAATGAGAAAATGCAAAGCTTCTCCTCATGTTCCCTAACCCAGCTCAAACATACTTTGCATTGATGTTGGTTCAGAAAGAAATCTTTTAGGAGATAAATCCGACTCTCATACAAGACGAAGTGGTCGAATGAAAAATGGAATCCGAATGACATCCAATCCCCG